>JAQFZT010001622.1:0-14349 GCA_034696325.1 Camisiidae sp.
TTAAAAGTTTTATTATTGAATAGTTTTGGAGTGAACTTTTTTGCAATCAAATTGATATGTATTATTTAATACGATGCTAAAATTGAAAGAGAATTATGAAATTTACGTAAGATTCTAAGCTCTTACTGATATACCAATACTTAATCTTATTCTCAGTACACACATAAGTGTATTTCACAAATAAGTTCAAGTATTTTATTGTTCAAATGTTGGGAATAAACTTGAAGATAATCGTTTGATTTTGTTTATCTATATTGTTATTATTTATTGTTGACTTTTGTCGCTTTCAAAAGGATATGATATGAGAAAAAACTGCTTTACATTTATGAAAGAATTGTATGATAAAAGCACGCGAACTCAATAAACATATTTATGAAATAATAAATTTATGAAAAATAATATTTATCTTGAAAACTAATTGGCTTTTGAGATTAGATATGCCTGTTCAGCAGTATTGGACATCACATTTTTTGGTGCTTCCGTTGTATATCTTTTATTATGCGCTGAATTGGTTCACTCAATAACCAGCTCTTTTATAAAACATGTAACGTTTTGCGATTGGATTCTCATCCTTTCTGTATTGATATTACCACTTTCATGGTTGGGCTCACCCGCAGACTTTTGGCCCATTGCCTTTGGGGCTATCTTTACATCAATCAGTGGACTCATTTTATTAATGGTTAACGTCATTATAGATTCACCCGAATATTTACCACATGCCGAATATAAAGCGCCAAATTTTAAGACATTTTTTCTCGGGTTCGGAACTATAGTGTTTGCATTCGGAGGTGCGGCCGCTTTCCCTACTTTTCAAAATGACATGAAAGATAAAACAAAATTCCCGATTGCGGTCGTGATTGGGTTTATTGGTATAAATGAGGATTTTGGTTGAGTTCTATATATGTATTGGAATTTTTTGTGTTTTAGGATTAATAGTATTATATTTGCCGGTCAGCATCGCTGGATTCACGGTCTATGGCAGTACTGTTGCCACTGATATACTTAACACAGTAACTGATGGTCCACTCAGGATCACTATAATGGCATTATTCGCTATTCATTTATTTCTAGCCTTTTTAATCCTTATAAATCCTGTGGCACAAGAATTTGAAGATTTTGCGAATATTCCTCAACGTAAGCAATTATTCACATTTCAATTCTGGATTATTTTCTATTATCTCAATGCTATTATACATTGAACTTTGAATATAAGATTTTGAACATGATTTCTAACTTAAATCTGATTGTTTTTCTAACTCCGTATGAATTTCTAACTGACTTTTGATTTTGAGCTTTAACTTAAATGAATTGTTGAATTGGATGTTATTTTGTTTTGTTAATAAACCAGACTTCACATGGAAAAGATGTGCTATGAGGTCTCTAGTTATCGTTGCAATTGCTTTCACCGCATCATCAGTTCCTCAATTTGGGAAAATATTGAGTTTGATCGGAGGCTCAACTGTCACTTTAATGACTTTTGTGATGCCACCAGTTTTCTACATAAGACTATCATCACAAACAGATTTAAAAGATGAGTGGCCCAAAAGGTTTGCATTTGTAACTACTTGTTGATTGAATTTTAACAACTTTCTCCTTTTAGAACAATTAGTGGTAAAGTTAAGATATTTCTAGGATTAACTGTAGTGATTGGTATTGTTGCGGGCGTTGCCGCCACTTATTCCGCATTACAAGACATGATCGATCCAGAAGGCTTTAGCTCTCCCTGTTATCTAAGCTTAAACTCCTATTATGATAGTTAACATTTCTTTTAGCTTATTTATCCAATTAAACTTTTAACTAGTTTTAAATTCTAAATATTTATTATTCAATAAAATTCAAATTTGTGTCAAAAAAATCAAAACTCATTTAACTCATTATAATCAACTGCCAATTATTACTCAAATAATCAAGTTTTATGAGACATAAAACTAGAAGTTTTAAAAGCTTTTTGAGTACATACAAAAAACTGGAAAATATTATTCGCAAAAGTAATTATAAACTGATCCCTAAAATTGCATTGAAATGTTTTGATTGCCTTTTATGTAACACAATATGATTGACATTTAGATAATAAGAAAATCTAATCAAGAATTGATAATCATATTAAAAGTGAAACTCATTTGCAAAACAATGTCTTAAAAATTGAAGAATTAATTAAAACCACAGGAATATAAACAGGAATTAATAGCTCGAAAATGTCAAACAAACTAAAACTCGTGACACAATTATTTCGAGCAAATGGTAAAGAAAAACATTGATAAAAGTGTTATGAATTGTAAACTAATAGTTATTAAATAGATTTGAACCAAACAACGAATGAAAGCATTCAAACTGTTAATAATGAAGTGATGGCTCATAAAAGTATTGACCAATTCATAGAGAAGTGTCAAATCGATGGTAAACAATGGCATCGATGCAAATGGTTGAACTGCACGTACCTCACAATGAGATCTGATTGTATTGTTAGACATATGAGACGACACACGGTATGAATCTTTCATTTAATCATTGGATTTAAGTTTGAACTTTATGTTTAGGGCGAAAGACCGTATAAATGTGTCATGTGTTCGTATGCAACCATTCAAAGCAGCGCTCTTAAGATTCATATGAGAAGACGTAATCTTATTTACCATTTCTTTGCATTTTTTCTCACACTTTATATTCAAAATTCATTTCTTTTGCTTTTATTCTCAGATACGGGAGAAAAGCCCTATAAATGCAATTTTGATAATTGTGGCAAAAGATTCACTGTTTTGGGAACTCTTCTCATTCATGAGAGAACTCATACAGGGATTAAACCGTTTAAGTGTAAGTTTCAAAGCTGTGGTTACGCGACGATCGAGAGAAGCAAACTCTCGGTTCATATCAGAAAAAATCATGGCTTGAATCCTATTGAAGATAACGTTAATAATAGGAGTAATAATGTTAGTAATAGTGACGAAGTTGTGGTCAAAACGAGCCAATTATTACCCGTTAATATTTTTGATAATCTATCGTCCACTTCATGTGAGAACATTCAAGGTATCCATTCTTTTATTTCATTTTTCATTCATATTCTGCACATTTTAATCAATATTTTTATTTTTCTCCTTCTAATGAAGTATATATTTTTCAATTTAATTTATTCTTCAAATAGTCAAGTATTAAGCAAAAGCTTATGCTCTTTACATAACTATGAGCTAAATATAACTAAATATTAAAAGATATTAAATAAAAGTTAATGAGTTTAAAAGTAAGAATAACAGACTCTGAATAATGAGTTTATAAAAAAATATTTCATTTCATTGAGAATTTGTATTGAGAATTATTTTTCATTACCATTAGTTGAATGATTATTCTAAATTTTTGGGTTATTTTTGAAAAATGATCTGATTTTTATCAAATACCAAATCGTCTGCATTGATATTGCAGTTGATAAAAGCAATGTTTAATTATGACTAGTTCTCAAAAGTTCTCAATAATTAATATAAATATTATAAAAGGAATTCCATCTATTTGTTAATCTCTAAAAGAGATAATTAACAAAAGTTTTCACTTGAAATTAGTAAACTTGAAGCAATTTGTCTTTTCTAATAATAGTATTTAATTGTGTATTAAATGTATTAATTACTAAGTTTCGTAGTTTTTCTAAAATTATATTCAGTGTTCAGAGGCTCAGCTCAAGGCTCTCCACAGAGACTGAAAAGATCGAGCCTTAGAGAACACTAATTATATTCAGAAAATATTTTTAAAAAACTAATTTTGAAAAAAATGTCTCATTCCTTGCAGTAGAAGTAGATCTACCGGTTTTTACTACAGAGAAGAGCACTAATATAGCGACTAATAATTCAATTATTGTAATAAATAGTGAAGAGAATAGTATCAAAAAAGTGGCCCAATATGTAGAGAAACGTGTGATTAGTGGTCGTGTTTGGTATCACTGCAAATGGACTGATTGTAATTATGACACCATTAGATCTGATTGTATTGTAAGACACATTCGTAGCCATACAGGAGAGAAACCATACAAATGTCATTACGAAAACTGTCAATACGCCACTATTCAGAGAAGCGCTCTCAACTCACATCTTGTTTGGCGTAAGTCATCATTTATACCAACATTTCACTCGTATTTACTATTATTTCGATTCACTTTATTTCCAACTGATAAACAAGCCTTTTCTCAAATCTATTATTGAAAATGTGTTTAGTTTTTTGTCTTCAATTTCAGACACGGGAGAGAAGCCTCACAAATGCCATTATCAGAACTGTTCGTATAAAAGTATAAAACGTAATAAACTTCAGCATCACATCGATAAAAATCATTTGACTTCGAGTAGTATTATTACGGATACAACTGTTGAGAATGATATTAAAAGTATCGGTAAATTTGTTGAAAGAAAGCGTTTGAATTGGTATGAATGCAAATGGAATAATTGTAATTACGCTACCATGAGATCAGACTGTATTATAAGACATATGAGAACACGTGAGAACTATTATTTATATTTACAATTATAAACCTTTCAGACATCATATTTTTTCTTTTTTCATTTTATTTATCTCTTTCTTTTAGACACCGGAGAAAAGCCTTATAAATGTAATTACGAAAACTGTACTTATGCTACAATTCAGAGCAGTTCTCTTAAAAAACATATTAGTCGTCATAAAACATAACAATTGCTTAGTTTATCGATTTTTATATTACCTGTACATCAGTCTATCGTACTCTTAATTAATGTTTCTTTTTGTTAACGATTCTTAAAATTTATTTAATTACTGATTAAATCAATTGACTCAATGATGATCATAATGAGGTGAGAAAACTTAATGAGTATTCATAACGTCTTTCTGTAAAAAAATGTAAAGCAATCTCTGTTTTATTAAAATTTAATTCATTTGAAATGAGAATATTTGTTATTGAGATTTTCGCACATTTTTAAGCTCTTAATCATAGACTTATTCCTCATTCTCTCTCATTGAGATCCCCAAAGAGTTGAATATAATATGTCTATAATATTATCTTTAAATCATTAATGAATTAAAATTTGAAAATCGATATAAAACTATTATTCTATTGAGTGTTGAGAAATGAAAATACTGTCTAAACATTCAAGAATTTTAAAGTTCTAAAACTGAATAGATATTTGGATAGTATTAACAATACTAGAAAAATATGATTTATTTTCAAACACTAAACGAATAATAATTGAATTCTTGATGTATTATGTCTTAAGAGACTAGTTATGAATTGTTGCAAAATCTTTGGACTCGTGCTTTACATCCACTTTTCAAATAGTAAATTATGTTTGCAGTAAAACATTATACAAGAATTGCATTATCAGAAGCATTAAGTGAATGAATAAGTTATAAAAACCATTAGTTCTATTACTTCTGGATATTATGATGGCTTCAGATCTCGAAAGTAATTGTTTGAATCTATATTTCAATGCATTAATATTTCAGTGCATTAATAATAGTATTTAGTAAACAAACCAGAGTTGAGTCATTTTGAAAAAACTTTAGTTATTTATGAGTTTTGGTCCCAAAAGTAATGATTTTAGTTATTTTGTGACTTAAGTAGTGGATACCAATCGAGGCATATTCGAGTTATTATTTTGTTTGAGAGTTTAATTTGTTTCAATATTTTCAATGATGAATATGTCCTCTAAAATTGTTGTCATCAGCAAAAAAAATATATTTTGATGCCTTTGTAATCCTATTTTTAGAGATTCCATTGTCTTTATTACAAAGAATACTGAACTTCAATAACAAAGTCAGAAAACTCTCAAAACTAATTAACAACATATTGTGTAACATATCATTGAAAAACTGAAAGTAAATGAAGTCTTCTCACACACAAACAGCACATAAGAGTCAGTTATGAAGAGTTCGCAAAAAAAGTTTATTAATGTATTACTGATGCTATTTTTGCTCATTCAATACTAGCCTTGTTCTCATATAAGGTTCAAAACTAATTGATTTGTGTTTAAAAATCACCAAAAAGTTCAATTTTCATAGATTTGAAAGTTCTCAAACTTGATATTTTTATGGCGAATACTATTATAAGTATTTCATCAGAAGCTAATAAACTGAAAAGAGCTAACGCTCTGTGAAAAGTTGTCAATATTATTGATCAAAGTGTCAAAATATTGCATTACAAGTATTATAGCAATGAAATTGAAGCATTTTAGGCAAAACATCCAATTTCTACAATAGTATTCAGTTAGCATTGAAAGAGCTGTAAAAGTAATGATAATTTGCACACATGTCTAAAATAATTATTTTAAAGCTGATGAGTGAGCAATAGAATTATCTTCTCAACAATAGCCAAGTTCTAGAGATACTTCTTTGCATTAAACAATTATGGCAACGAGGTTTTGGAAAAAGCCTCAAAATTAGAGCTGAGTATCAGGTCTCGAGCTGAGTATCGGGTCTCGAGCTAAGTATCGGGTCTCGAGCTGAGTATCGGATCTCGAGCTGAGTATCGGGATTGCTTTTAGGGTCTCGATCCAGTCTCGAAATGGATTTCTTTAAATGTTGTCTCTGTATTGATATGTACTTATTTCAGAAAATAAATCGAAGCTTAGATATATTGAAAAATATGAGCTGAAATTTTCAAACTTTTAGTCAATAAACTCGTATACAAATTGCAAACACTTCTATAATTCATGTTTTTACCTATGAATGTAACTAAACATTTAGAAATTGACAATCAAATGCTTTAAGACTATGTAAAGTTTTTGAAAAATTGAGAAAATTCTGCTCATTAAACAGATAAATCAATCGCAAGTTAGAAAGCATTGTATTATATCTATTATATACAGTGATGGTTACGCTCAGCGCTCGCGCTCGGGGAATCGAGCGTGTCGAGCATTTTAGCATATGTTAAAAGAGCAATTTAAGAATGAATTTTTTATTTTAAAATTATTTAAAGCAAAAAAAACAGCAAATGTTTATATTATATGTTTAAACTATTCACATGAGTTTAAAAATGGTTTTTTACTCATTAATATAAATTTTTTTAATTAAATAGCTAATTTTTAAAAAATTTTCGTGAATAAACACGTGATAAAAACGCTCGGGGCCATACGCTCGCGCTCAAGCTCACGCTCGGGGAAAATAAAACGCTCGAGCGTTGGACATCACTGATTATATATATATAAAATATTTGAGACCATTTTTGCATAAACTTATTGATATACCTTTATGTATAAGGTAGACAGAAATAATAATTTTCTTGTCACACAAAACACTACTCTGTATTGATTTAATATTTTTCTACTTTGGATTTGTTTATGTCAATCTCGAGTCTTTCAATACAAAACATTCAGTCTAATAGTTATTATGCGTTGCGAATAGCGATCAAATTCTTCGATTAGTACTTTTTCAAAGCAAATAACGCAAGAAAATTTAACAAATTTCTAAAATGGTTTCAATAGTGGAAACTTGTTTACTGCCATTGATTATTTTAGCCAATTTTGCACCACTTTATTCATCTTTAAATATCACTGGAATGAGTGTTGAGTCCATAGTTATAGCGCCTGCAAAAGCTTTACTTTCTTGCATGAAAGAAGAGGATAAAGAAAATGATCGGTTCCAATCTCTTCGGTGGTCGAAACTAATTGATGGAAAGTGGGAAGTATTCAGAAAAATCCAAAATACACGTGAAGGTAATTCAAATTCAAACTTTTCTAGTCTATTATCTATACTAAAAATTGGTAACAAGTTCCGCAACTAGTTCTCACTTTTCCAAACCTAACCCAACCAAACCTCAAAATTTTAGTCCAAACCAAATAACAAATTAAATTAATGAGAAATCAAATACTTTTTGCAATATATGTATTCCTATAATACATTCGAATGACTTAAATTGTTTAAAAAGCTCCAGTTTTTCATCTCTTTGCAAACTTTGTAATATTTATTCTTTTTCTGATTAAATTTGGTTAGAATTTGAGAAAGAATTTTTGATATTCTCCACAAAAATAGAACCATAAGGAACCAAATGGGTCTGAATTGTGAGCAGAAAATCAGGTCCTGTTATTAATTTCTAAGAACACAAATTATTAGTTACTTAAGTATAGCATTGTATTAACTTTAGCTTAAGATGAAATCCGGATTCATTGGTTACACAATATTTCTGTTATGCTTTTAGATTCGCTAAAAAACTAATTTTAATGTCCGGTAGTTTCATGTTTTGAGGTATTCTTAACCTTACGAATATTTGAATGAAATCTGAGAATTTTTTGAGAGCAATTCTTAAAATAAACAATTATTTTTCATTTCCTGGAATTGTTTATCGAAATTCAAATTCATAGTAACTCTAGTATTTGATTTAATACATAAATTCCTGTCTCAAGTTTGAACAGATTTGACTTAAAACTTGACAATTCAAAAACAATAAACAACAAAGAATTGTTAGAATTAATTATTAGAAAATTGCAATTCAATTATTGCTTTTATTCAAGTTATTTTCTCACGAATTGATAATTTAATGAGAAAAACAAAACTTATTTCATTTGATGAGCTCTATTCACGCAATAGTTGATGTCAAGTTTTATAAAGTTTATGTGAATACACTTTTTCAACAGATTTAATATTTTTCAGCACATTATTTGGTATTTTATATTGAGTTTGGATTATATTTACAAAAACATTAGAACTACTAAATAATATGTGATTTATTTCTCAATTTGATATAATAAATTGATAAACAATATTAGTGTAGACGCTTAATATTGATTATTACTGTATTAAATTGATTGTTGTAGACTTTTAGTACATTTGATTGAATATCTAATGATAAATCACTATATGATAAATCAATATATGAAAGTTTAAGCTAAAACTTATTTAATGAAGGATTGCATAAAAAATGATAAATCAATTGCATAGAAAATGAAAACACGACAAGAGGAGAGCCGATAAGTTTGAAAAAATTGGAAGATTTGGCTGAATCGACTACAGAAGACGGGAAAGTTGAGTTCACAAAGAGCTCGCTATCAACTGCTGGATTCTATAAATGCAGTATAACTAGCACTTTAGGCACAGATGAAAAAGTGATCGAACTTCGAGTCCTTTACAAACCAGATGAAGCCTCCTCTCCAGCCATGTATTATTTAATGAAAGACGACCACATTAAAGTGACCTGTTCTGCACCCGCATCTTATCCCGCAACTGCTTTACAATTCTTCATCAATAATGAATTACCGGCTGACGGAGAATTTCGTTACTTAACTCCACTCAAAGTTAGTAATACATCGTATGGCGAATCAGTTGAATTGCCTGTGAATATGGCAGAACTCAAGATTAGACCAACACAACGGTATGTACTCAATGGAATCTTGCAGATTGTTTGCACGGCAACGCTTTCAAACATTTACCATAAATCCATTCCATTGGAAATCCCATATGACGGACCTATTTATCAGAACAAATGCATCACTGGACCTATCATTGCCTTAATAGTGATCGCAATCTTGGTTTCTATTGTAATTATTACTGGAATTGTTTGGTTTGTTATGAGAAAGAAGAAAATTAATTCGTTGAATAAAGTCGCAGAAGTTTTTAATAAACAGAAATCTGTTCTCGTCGATAAGGAATAGTCATTTTCTGCACATTCTTTTCCTAACTTTACTTCATATTTATTAATTAGGCCACGATTTTCGGGAGGTTCGAAAAGCAGGGAGTACTTTGTTTCGCCCAAATTCATTTCGTCCAAATTAAACCCAGTTTCAATCCCCTAAATCTTTTAATCTCGAAAAGATTATCCCATTTTCAAACTTGAAAATAAACTAAACTCTAAAGAAATTAGATTCAAATTTAATCAATTAATTTGGAATAATTTTCGTTTCCTCTTTAAAGACTTTTATGTATTATAGATTTACATATAAATGGACTCAAAACTAATATTCGTTATAGTTTTATAGAAAAATACTTTATACAAAAACTGAAGTGTTTTAGTATTTTTGCAGAAATTCTCATAATTAAATTCTAAGATAACATGATATGAAAAATTTGATTTCTTACATAATTAAGGATAGCATTGCTTTCATGTCTTTAGTGACTGAAAATCGCTGTATTCGGTACACACGAATCTTAATAAACTTATCATTTCTTCATTCATGAGTTCATTCTATATTCAATTGAAATTAATGATTAACTTGAAAAATGAGAATTTCAAAGCTTAGAGTAACTCATTATTGCATTGAATGAATTCATAGTTGATTCTTAGGCAAAATAAATTTGGGTGAAAGGAAGTATAGCCTCGAATCATATGTGTTTGAAAAATAATCTAAAAACAAATCTCAGCTCAATCTTAAGCCCTCGAAAATCCTGACTTTTAGCTTTAATACCCAATTATAATACGAGAACTTGTTTTTATTGATCTTTTCACATCTGATGTAACTTTTTAGGAATTTTGATGACATTAAATTAGATTCACTTTTATTTCAGTTCACTTTACTCTAAGTTCAAGTCTTTTGAGTTAAGATACTATTATTGAGTTAAGAAATTAATTATCAATTTTTTAGTTTCTATCAAATAAATCAGTATTATTTCAATTAGACTTTTTTCCTTTTGATAATTTTACATAATGTAAGACTACAAACACATGTCTTTTAATATGATATTTTGTTGAAATAAATCTCAATACTATTTAATACCAGTTTAATAACTGATTAAAGCGCTCACTAAAAGTTTTGACCCAAAAAAAGTCAACTCATTGCAGATTATGGTCACAAATCGCAGTTACTTAAGAAAGGATAAAGATTTCTGTATAAGTGATAATTTCTTGATGAAAAATAATTTCATTCTCTCGAAAATACCAGTTTTTCCTCCCGAATCCCGTCCAAATTTGGCTGTTTTAAACTCCCGAAAATCAAGGCCTTATTTATTAACCAATAGTTCATCGCATTAATTATTGATTAGTTTTTGTTAGAATTACAAGTCTTTCTTAGTTTATTAGTTCGCTTTTTATGCATATTTGAAAATACAGTTAATCATAAGATTAAATGCATGTTCACATTATTACAAACTCGTTAGAATTGGAAATATGAATGTTATTTCAATACAAATGAATAATGAATAGAGAAATGTGTGATAAAGTAATCGATTGCTATAAGAATTGAATATTTTGTATTTATAGAGTTCAACAGATCAAGAGTTTTTTCCATATAATGGTTTGAATAGTTTGTGTTTCATTTTATTGATCGTAATCCCAATTTTCAACAGTAATCATGTTTGAAAAAACTTATTTTTTATGGAGGTTTTTATGAGTGTTTGCAACGACTCCATAGAAATAATGTCAAATCTGATCATAAATTAAACTAAAAGAAGTCAAGGCTTTGAATGAAGTTTTGGTTTTGAAAAATTAAAGCATTCATAACTTTTTGCTGCATAAAAACTTGACACTATCTACTCATGCATGCATTAGATTTGCAATAGATTTAAGATTGTTTTCGATTGATATGTATTTTGTATCTGAGAATAGATTAAAACAATAAAATTGATTTTGAAATTTATTACTTTCTCAATCCAACACTTAATCAATAATAGAATTTGTAAATTATTATCACTAGGAATCACAGGTCAATATTAAATAACATTATCATTGGTTTGAATTACAATTTCATTCAATAATACAGAAGTAATTAAATAATTATTAAATTTGATCCTAAATTTCGCGTAAACTCTTTGGAATGTATTATAAGTTAATATAAAAAGTCTTACTATTTTTGGCTAAAACAGTAAATATAATTACTTTGTCTTAAAATATACGGATAGAAAAAATCGATGGAAAAAAATATAATATTAATGAAGAATATTTATGATAAAATTTACAATTAATGGTATATATTATTACTATTAGTTTTATAGCCTATTAATTATTAATTTAAAACGTTAGTATCGATTGCTGACGATTAGAAAATAGATCACCGATAATGTGATGCCAGGGAAGTGTTATGTATGTTATGAAAGAGTGAAGTGGTGGAGAAGACGCCCGTTTGTTCTCTTTCCAGAAATGGTAGGCCTGACGGAAGCCACGCATTGTCCACATCCTATTATAGTTAGAATCATCCAATTCTATATCAAAAAACAAATTCAAATACATGAGGCTCAACATCACTATCAGCGAAAGTATTGTTGTAAATCATGTTCGCATATAGTAATGCTTTAATTTTTAATTATTTAATTTTATTTTTAATTTTATTTTTATATCGAAGCGTTATCTTCAGCAATACTTAAGCCGATAATAGAGTTATGAATACTAACCATCTCTAACATCTCCGGCTTCTATTTCATTGACACCATTTGCGTAACAATTGATGCCCTCATTTTCTGAAATGGCTTTCTTGACTTCCCTCCTCTGCTGCCAACCACTTATATAACTCTTGAGATTAGAACTTGGATCAGACATACGTCTCTGTACGTAAGCGTTTTCCTGATCATCAGATGTTACACAATGAGAAAATAGTGAAACAATTGCAAAGGTTGGGTCCGGTATCACCTTTTCGGACAATACATTACAAGCAATGGAACACATATAAGAAAATCAATCATTACCTCCATTTCATCATCAAATTCAAAGCTAGTTATGGAGAATCCGGGTTCAGAAGTAGGCGTTTCACAATTGGCACCCTTTTGTTTAGCGACAGCCATTTCGGCGATTCCCTTACCGGCCGGGCCTTTCATTCGCACGAATTCGATTCGTTGTTGTCCCTGAAAGTAAGGTTTTGGCGATTTTCGAGCGATTCGTGTCGAGATACTTGCCTGAAAATATTTATAAACATTAGGAATGAATTATTGGTCCAGAAATTTGTTTTCAAATAAAAGCAAATATAAAGTAAAAATCAATAAACACTAATTTCCAGATATACAGTCAAAAAGTGCATAAATCCTCTGTCAATTTCAGAGCTTGCATTAAGAGAAGGAGTTCAGTCAATAACAATATTTGTTCTGTTCGGTAAAAACAAGTTTTTCTCAAACTTTATCAATAGATAAGTGTTTGAAATCTAACATTTTTTCACTTGACTTCTGTAAAATGATTCACTTGATCTCTTGGATAAATATTTTTATTATTAAGGCTTATATTTTAACGTTATTTTTCTAAAACAGGACATTTAGTTATAATTAATATTTGAAAACTATTTCTGGTTTCTATAACAATAAAATATATAATAGGCGTTAAGGGAATTAAATTGAATGTTTGCTCAAACACAACAAAAGCAATGAAGATTAAAACAAATATTTGGACTCCAAACAACTTTTGTACAAACATTAAAGCTTAAAATAAAGGTTTAAGACAGAGATGTCTGACATTTAAAAGTAGAGGAAAAATTTGAAGCTGAATAACGACATAAAGGCTTTGTAATAAATTATTGAATGAATTTATAAATACATTGAATCTGTAATTGACGAAAAATACGAAATGATTTTAGTTTAAAGAAATGAAATGATAATAGACTGACTCTGGCGTCGTGTATCCGTTTGAGAGCTTGATATTGAATCGAACCGAGAAATATGACACCTTTGGCTTGACCGCAACGATCAGTAGCTAACAGTTCAACGCAAACCATTTCTCCATCTCTTACTAGAATTTCAGACAAGAGCTAAAAGTAGGATAACATTAATTATTGATACTTTGCTTAATTGCATTCAATAATACAATACCTCATCATAATTATCGACAGTGAAAAATATATTTGGATATGAAATCTCTTCGTTATCTCCCTTACAGTCCATAGATCTACGACTCGGAGATGCGAACACTTTTTGTGTGTGTTTTTTCAATATTTGCAACTCTTTAGGACTAGTTCTGGTACAGACAGCACACGTGACGCTGTACTCAAATTTTTGCATAATTACATTTAAATAAAGTGTTTCCTCCCAATCAATATCTGTGTCACTGATCGGCAACTTTTTCGAGTCTTTACGGTAGACATCGATATGTGTCTAAAATGATTGAAAACATTATAAAAATGATTTCCAATTTTTTGAGAACTTTTTTCAAACTTATTTACTTCGTATTTAGATATATAACGCGTTCCTTTCTTTGGCTGTTTTCTCACAAAGAATAGCATGTCGTCATGAGACACTTCTTTCGCATTCACGAAGTGCCGAACGAACAAATCGGTCCAGAATGTGACCGCAGACACCAATACGAAACCTGAATCTAATAGTTATTCAAACCAATTATTTATACAGCATTGCAATCAGTTATCTCTGATTAACTACAAAAACATCTATAAGAGTATAAAGACAGTGATTCCAAGAGAGGTGGGTGCGGATCAAAGATTAGAGAGGTTTGTGGATTATGCCGAGAGTCATACCAACCTTAAAAATCACATATATGTAGGTCTTATCGTAATG
>JAQFZT010001623.1:0-14348 GCA_034696325.1 Camisiidae sp.
ATACTTTCAAAGCTTCACAGAAAAGTTTTAACTTTTTTCACTTAAACGGATTGATCGTTTTTGATTTACAAGATTTCAATATATTTTAATATATCATTTTTCACTGAATGGTAAATTTTCAGCTTAATCTTAAAGTTATTTTTGTAGTTCATTATAGATAAAAATGAAAACAATTATTCTCTGCAACTTTTTTTGTTGAAATTTTTTCATTGTATGAAAATATATGAAAAAATTATTTTTTTCCCTTAGAAAATAAAATATTGTGAATCAATTTTTACAAAAATTAAAAGAAGATATGAGTTCTTAAAATTTGTATGTATTTATGAATTGTAGAAAATAAATATAGAAATAAAATAAAAACATGCAGAATATGTTCCCTAAACACTAAATATATAAAAGTATTGACTGCTCTCAAGAAAATTTCAGAATTATCTTTATGAAAACTTGAGAAGCAAAACAACATGAAAATACAATTTCATTTGCAAAAAATACTGTAAAGCAAACTATAACCATAACTCTAGTGGCGTAACCAGTCATCAAATAACACATATTTCTCAAACATCTCATAATCCCTTTTCACCAAAAATGTTACGACACTTTCTTTTACTGATCGATAGAAACTATACTATATTTTCCATCATTTGCTTCTTCTTTCGTCACAATCTTGGCCGTAGTCAACTATGGGGCTAATCTGGCTTTAACCCCACCACATATTTTTTAATAAATGAATTTTCGAATTTAAAATTGATAGTTCATAGCATTTTCCCTCAATTTGAATTTCTGGTGTATCCAAACATGTTTAGCCCTTTTTCGGTCCACTGTTTACCCTCAAAAGGAATAAATATCTGCTTACGGCACTGGTCATCTTAAGATCACTCTTTTTGTGAACCTTTTACTAATGTGTCGTAACTGTGAAAACAATCTCTCTTTTTGTCTCTTCTCTCGCTACCTCCCTCCCTCTCTCTCTCTCCCTCTCTCTCTCTCCCTCTCTCCCTCCCTCCCTCTCTCTCTCTCTCTCTCTCTGTCTGTCTGTCTCTCTCTCTCTCTCTCTCTCTCTCTCTCTTCTAATTTCTCAAAGAGTATCGGTATAGCAACTAATCTCTCTCTCCTGTGGTTTTTATAACATTAACAAATAAATTGCAACGCATTTATCTCATCAAAAAGGTTTTCGTGGCAGTAAGTGTTAAGAAATGTAGAAGAAAAAAGTTTGTCATGTTTTGCAACAGATATTAGACGAGAAATGATCAATAAAAACTAAGAAAATTATTGAGAAACAAACTTATAATTGCTTAGCAGTCATGGGTTTATATTTTGAAATTCACTCGATATTCTTTTTTGCAATGTCTTGTGGTGATAATGATATTCTCTCTGAAAGTAGACTCCTGTGAATTCACTGGAGAGCACATAATAACAACCATAAAGTTTTTGCTCGAGTGAAATATAGAGTTTCATATGAACTAAAGTCATTGGATTTGAAGTTTAGCTGACTTCGCCAAGTTTAGCCAATTTACTTATTTACGAGTAAGATTCAGCTCCAAATTTCAAAACTAGACTCTAATTTACGATAAACTTAATTTGAACGCAATATTCAATCTAAAGCTAATCTTATTTCTGGCTTTTGCAATATTGAACACATCTTCTAAATCATATTAAGTTATGTGAAAAGATTCATAGAAGATATGAAAATTATTTAGAGAAAAAAATTCAATTCGCAAAAAGATTAACTCAGAATACCTCGTCATAAATAGTTAATGAATTATGAATCTAAATGATGAAAGACATGCAAATTTCATTTTTAATCATTTTTGCAACAATTACTGGTAAACACTTCAATAGTATTGAAATTTAATTATCAATAAAATTTTTTGACAACAATAATTGTTCATTCACTACTTCCCAGTTCTTTTCGGTGAAAGGTTTAATTCTTTCATTCTTTATAGAAGGTTTAAAAAAGTATTTTTGGATATTTAGTTCAGATTTAATGGTTTGAAGAGCACTTTGAAGTTTGGTAAAGCACTTAAATGAGTAAATTTCAAACTATTTTAAAAATTAAGAGTAAAAGTAATTATATTGAGTATGAAATATTCTTAACCAATTAAACTAAATTTCGAAATTCAAATTTACAGATTGAGATCTAAAAAAGTCAAAATGACGCAAAACTTGTAAAATTCATAATAAAGTATATGAATTCAATGATTAAAAATAAGTGTGAAATTCAATATAATAGCACATCATAATTAAAATCGAAAGGAAAAGAAACAATCTGTTAGGAACTTAAACACATATTTTCAATAAGGATGATAATTGTTTAGAAACATGGTTGAATATGTATGTTTAACAATCTTTTTCTTGATAATCAATTCAATTAATGCTCATTCTATACATTCCTGCCCGTGTCTTAATATTAATTTAAATAATAGTCAAAATTTATCAGTAAATAAAATTACTTCAGATGAATGCCAATCAATAAATGGGATTTATATTCATGACATACAAAAGTACCCAAAATGTGAATGCTGTGTAATCTTTAAGAGTAAGTAATACTTCAATATTACTTTCAAAAATCCATCAAAACTAATAAGAATTTTTTTCAAAGAATTGAACGAAAATTGTAAACCATATGACAATATCAAAGTTGCAGTCAAATGTGTCGAAGAACTGAAATGTGATTCAAAAAAGAACATCTGCAGAGGTTTTTTATAATTCATCTATAAATTAGTCTCGAAATAAGTTTTAAACTTTTTTCAATTTGATTAAAACCAGAGAGTAATCCGATTATAAGATCATTACTACAGTTGAGAAAGAAACCCAATCATAATGAAGACCGAAGTTTTTTCACAAGAAGAAGAGGTTTATTCCAATGCCGTTGTAATGGTGTTAACTGTGGACATGAAATAACACAAAGAGATTGTGAGAAAATGAACGGATATTTTGTAGATAAACTGATTCAATGGGATAAATGTCAATGTTGTGATTATTGCCTCAAAACTAGAGGTTAATTCAAATTTGAGATAAAATTGAATGAAGTTTTGTTAATAATTTTTTAATTAGGACTCAATGAAAAATGTGATCGATTTCATTCAATGCAAACTAAAGTAGTTTGTGATAAAGGATTAGTTTGCAGCCCATTCACAAACATTTGCATCGGTTTGTAATTTAATGGAGTTTCAAATTTAAGCTTTATTTATAGTTAGATTAACAGTAAATTATAATTAAATATTTATACAGTAAAAACTTATAAGTTTTAGTATTTTGCAGGAGAATCCAAACCTTCAGGTTATAAAAAGCAAATAGACATCAATGATTTCGATAGCAATAATGAATTGATTGACGAAAATGAAGAGAATTATCATTCTCTCAATCGTGTCAAACGAGGAACAAAACAATTTCACAGTAAATCGAGCAAAGAATTAACTATTAATTTGAAGAAACACAGCAATAAAAATAGTAAAAAAGGAAAAAAATCAGATAAAGAGCACAGTAGTGAAGAACATTACGAAACTACTGAAGAAAATCACGAATCCACGTTTGAGTCACATTCTGAAACGACTTCTGAGTCAAATCCAGAAACAACTTCAGAATTCCATTCAGAGACATCAACCGAGGATTCAGATGAAACGACCACTAAAACGAAAAGGAAAAAAATAAAACGCAAGTATTTATCGACATCAACAACGATTACACCTGTGACTGACTTCTACACAACAACACCTGATGGCTCTTCTGAAGGTTCATCTAGTTCTGGAGACTTTGAGAGCATATTAACAGACATGTCAGACACGAGCAGTACTTCTGGTGATTCTGAATCTGCATCATCTGAAGTGTCAACTGAGACATATTCGACTTCTGAAGATTTAGAATCGACAAAAAAACACGATTCTAAGAGCAGTCCTGATTCAATTCTGAAAGTAGATTCTGAAGCTTTCACATCACCGAATGGAACAGAACTAACGAGTACATCGAGTGATGATTCTACCACAACACCAACTCCTTCTTCGGTAGGTTCGGGTGGAAGTACTCAAATCCCTAATGAAATATCGACTTTAATTAGTGGGGCCTCTGATGCAAGTGAATCCACAGCTCATTCCTCTGAGACAACATCTGAGATAACAAGTCCCGAAGGCTCCGATGCCATTCAATCCACAGCTCAGACTTCAGATGTTCCCACAGCAAATTCCGCTCTGAAAGCAGATTCTGATTCTTTCACAACCAGTCCAGTGATCACGGACTCTGAACCCACTCAATCCACAGCTCATTCATCTGAAGAAACATCTGAGACAACGACCAATACCGGAACTTCTGATGCAATTGAATCCGCAGCTCATTCTTCTGGCGAAACATCTGAAGCTACGACCAGTTCTGGAGCTTCTGATGCAACTGAATCTACCGCTCATTTCTCTGGCGAAACATCTGAGATAACAAATTTCGAAACCTCTTATGCCACTCAATCCACAGCTCTGACTTCGGATGTTCTCACAACAAACTCCGTTCTTAAAGCAGATTCTGATTGTTTGACAACCATCCAGGGTTCTGATCTCACTCAATCCTCAGTTCATTCTTATGGTGAAACATCTGAGATAACGACCGGTTCGGGAGCACTTGATGAAACGACAAGTGCAGACCATGAAAAAGAAGGGCATAGTTCTACAATAGGGTTGGATTTAGGGGAAAAGGTTAAGGAAAGCATAAAGAAGTTGGAAGAAATCGGCAAAGAAAAAAGTAACTTTAAGTTCATCTGAAAAAATGTTTTTCAACTCGAAATTTTTTCCAAAACAGACGAGTATATATATTGTAATTCTGTTCGTCTGTCAATGACCTTATTGTCGAGAAGTTAGAAAAAATCTTACTACTGAAATGTCAGTGAGTTGTTAGAAAAATCACTTTCGAAGCTATAATATCATTATATTCATTGTTATGATGCGAAATCATTTAATAATATTTTCAATATTATTAAATCTTCTTAAGAATCATCGAAAATTTTGACCAATTGACAAATATGTTGGTCAAATGAACTGACCCCCTCTCATGTTCTGCTTTAGTCTTTTATAAAGTTGAAAAAATTTCAATGACTTGATTCTGAGTGTTCAATATAATATGAAACACTCAAATAATTTCATTTCATTTGAAAACTAATTTTTGTTGCCATAATAACTTATTTATGGTATGATTTTCCTCAAAGATTTCTTGATAGTTTTCAGGTAACAATTTTTGTAATGAAATTGAGTAATGTTGGGTTAAGTTTGATTGGGTTGAGAAGTTTACGAGGTTTGGATGACGAAAGTTTAGGTTCATTGAAGAGCAAACTATTTATAGAATAGTTGCAATATTTTAAGACACATTAATATTTACCATATTCACGAATCACGAAATTTTGTAATTTTTTTCAGAGGATAAGATATCGACATCTGATGCCACTCAATCCACAGATAATACTGATGTTTCCACAACAGATTCTGATTCTTTTACAGCAAGTCATGTGATTCCGGCGTCTGATGAAAATACAAGCCCAGCCCCAGAAAAAGTAAAACTTAATATTAAAATGGAATTGAATAAAGATTTTATCAATAAAAGCAAGAAACATATGAAAAAGAGGGAAGAGGAACATCACAAAAGGGAACACCATAAAGGAAAAGGTAACTTAAAGTTCACTACAAAAATTGATTTTTCATTTTGTAATTTTTTTTAGATGATAAGAAATCAATGATTGGTGGTGCTGGTGATGGTGCCTCTCATGCAACTCAATCAACAGTTTCTAATTCAGATGTTCCCCTAACAGATTCTATTCTGAAAGCAGATTCTGATTCTTTTACAACAACATCTGGTGAACACTCGGAGACAACGACCAGTTCGGGAGCACTTGATAAAAGCAAGAAAAAAATGAAGAAGAAGAAGAAGAAAGGGGAGCACAACAAAGAAAAAAGTAACTTAAAATTCATCAAAAAAATTGTTTTCAAATTTGTAATTCTTTTAGAGCATAAGAAAGCGCGGAAATCAAAAACTACTACAATGAAGCCGTGAAGCAATTGAATAAAACCTAATTTTATGAGCTTTGCTTTTAAAATGAGGATTATCTTCAAATAAAAAAGATTTATGTTTGATTGTGATTTGTACTTCATTAAAGAGTTTATTTGTTTATAGATTTTTTTCATATTTTATGTAAAATTTTCGCAACTAATTTACGATCTGAATAATGATTTATTTATAAATACCTTCATTTACAAGTGAAATTATCTCTTTAGTTAAAGCGTAAGTTATATTAAGTAAAAGTATGTTTTCGATTTTCGGTTTTCGAATCTTCAAGGCATTGATTGTTTCAGGGATAATAGGCTTAAAATTATAGTTGAGGTTCATTGTGCAAAGAATGTACAAAGGCTTTGACATAACATAGAAAATGATTCTCAGATTCCGTATTTGATTGTATTATTTTTAATTGCCATTATCATTGGATGTCAGTATTAGGAGCTCATGTCGACAACTGTACCTCTTAGTTCCAAAACACCGTCCAAACACGAAATGTCAAAATTTGAAACTTAATATTAATTAATTTGAAGCATATTTTAGATTAATATGAGTACATATTTAAAACAAAGGAAATTTATTTCGAAAAATAAGTCACGATACAATAGGTTAGGTTAAGTTAGTTTAATTTAATGTTAAGTTCAAATTTTGACATTTTGTGTTTGGACGGTGTTTTGGGACTAAGAGGTACAAGTGTCGACATGAGCTCTTAATACCTTGAATGTCTAATAATATCTTCAAATGCATTTCTACGAAGCAATGCTGAGGTCTTGGGTCATTTCTCAAAATGAATCTGAATTTAAGTATATGAACCTGATATACTGTTGCGCAATTCTTTGTTTTGGAAAAAGGACCTCAACATATAAAATGTTAAATAAATCATTTTTACGATTTATATCAAAGATTCAAAGTTCTGAACACAAGAGTGTGAAGTAAAGCAAAATTTACATTATGATTACCACAAAAATTTTCGAAATGCATAATGACTCATGAGTGTCAAAAAAAATTTAATATTAAATAAAAAATTATTTAGGTTCACTATAAGTTAATTCTAGTTATCATTATCGAAAACACATTATCATGTGATTAATTTTCCTTGAAATTTGAATTTCATTTTAATTTGTTCAGCTATGAAATTGAAATAAAAAACAACTATTTATTGTGATAATGATTTTTAGCATATTTACACTTATCAATTAAAAAAAATTATCACAATTTAATCACCTGCGAGGTATTGTAGGGCTTCGTAGAAATGCACAGAAAGTTATTGTTATAAAGTTAATGATTCGTAAACAAATAAATATAATTTATACGAAGTTTGAGGGACATATTTTATGGAAAGTAAATACCTCGCACTCGATTCGCAAAGAGAAGCAGATCTTTATTTATCACTAGATTTTCCATAATCAAAGAACGTCTTTTTAACTGATTGTACAGACAGTGTTATTATTACAAATCTTAGTCTTTTGGAATTAGTTTGTTATTAAATTTTTGAAGAATTATTCTATACTTCTATGCTATACTTTGAAGATTTAATTCTATACTTATAAATTATTGAATTCATGATAATATATATTATAATACACTGAAGAAGTTTTATTTAAACTCTTTTATTAGTCAATGAAAACATAAAAATTAAAGGAATTAATTTGATTGACTTCTAAGCCAAATACTTTTGAGTAAATCTATATTCTACTTCAGATTTTTATTTAAATTATAAATTTTAAGTTCATTTATATGAAGCACTCGAAATCTCGGTTCTTTGTAGTAAAGATAAACTGAGTTATAGTATAAATAGTTTAAGGGATATTAGTTTTAAAATAATCCCTGGACATTATGAATTCGGACATTGGATGTGTCACCATAAAGTAATTATCAAAATGTAGTTCTTCTCTAATCATATATTAATAATAAGATGAATTTAATTTTCACGAATTTGATGCATATTAAACTCCTACTAAATTGAAATGAACTGAAATAATGAATCCTCCATCTTGCATTTCATCATACATCCAACAATTAAGATGCAAAAAACGGAAAACTTCAAGATACATTCTTTAGAGCATTATTGGCATGTCTTAACAAATGGATTCAGCCCTGTCTTACAGTAAGCATCATTTATAGCCCATGAAAATATATTTTGAATTAAAATATACAGTTAAATATTTACACTCTGTATTCGTATTTATGTACGCGTCGGAGAGAAAAAATTCGTACATAAAAGCGAATTGTACATAAAAATGAACTACAGTATAACCTATTGAAGTGACTTTTGTTTGAAAGAATGTGCACATAAAATTGAATTGTACATAAAAACTAATACAGAGTACATTATAATTTGATAGAGTGAAGCAAAAAATATTAATTCAGTACTGAAGAAATGTGCCAAGACAATGGAGTTCTGACTGCCAGTGGAGTATGTACTAAACAGATTGAGGTAAGTAACTTTTTTTAATTTATCATTTGATTTTATAATTGAATTGAGCAACAATTAGTTTCTCGAAATCAATTTGCTTTTATAAGGCAATTGATTGTGCAATGAAATGTTATCACTCAAATGCGCTCAAATACAATGCAGAAGCGATGAAGAATTTGCCATGGATAAGTCAAAATCTAATCCCATTTAAGGTACGTATACTTTTTAAAGGAATAGATCTATTTATTCTATTTGAATTATAAAATTTGTTTTTTCATTGAATTGCAGAACTGTATTGATAACGCTCTCGCGAAGTATTGATAAAGTGCTAAATAAAATTATAAATCTAAATATTAAGCTTAATTACAAGATTTGATGTGCAACTCAAACTGCTAATTTCTAATTATCAATTATTGCTCATCAGAGTTTTAAGTATTATTTATGACGAAATTTAAGTTGCACAGTCTGGCCTCGATTTAGTGAACTCGTTGGTGCTCTCAAAAATTATTCACTTAATCGAAGAATTCACTAAATGAAGATTCACTAAATCCTCACTCTTTAACCTTATGTACCCATAGAAGTTGTTGGTGTTTCAGAAAACCCTTAACTAAATCGAAAATTCACTAAATGCGGGTTCACTAAATCGAGGCCAGACTGTATTCCAATTAAGCTTCAATTTTAAATGATTATTAATTAAAACTCTTGAACTATAATTAATAAAATACGTTACTATTAGGATAAAGTTTGTGAACCTATTTTCAAAAAAAGAATATATATTAATTAAACAATCTATTTCGAAACAAATTAAAGAATATTCTAGTAATTATCATCATATCTTTGACTTTAAATGGCAGCATTCTTTATATTGGTGTTTATATGTAACTAAAATCTGTTATATTTATCATAAGAGTTAGAGATGACATTATTTTATCATCAGAACTAACGAATAGTGAATAAAAGTTTTATTCAAAATTGGGGAGCACTTCGTTTCGTCTAATTCATTTGGGTTTAAAATCTGTTTGACTACTCTAATAGCTAATTAAGCACATAATGTAATAATGGATTATTTGAAGCTTTGAAGTTCACATTTTACAAGTTTATCATTTGCAATGATTTACAGATTCTTGGTTTGTACTCTGTTTTGCAACAAAAACCTTAATATATAAATCTCATATAAGTCTTAAAAGAAATCAAGTTATTTGAAATATCAATTAATTAAATTTTAGAACTCTAGTCACAAAACTTTGATGGATTTCCACCTCTTATCTATTGACAGTGATGGCACGCTCGACGCTCACGCTCAGGCAAAATTTGGCACTCAATGCTCACGCTCAGGCAAAATTTAGCACTCAACGCTCGTGCTAACGCTCGGCGCTCGGTTTTTGAAGGCGAGCGAGCGTCGAGCGTTTACCGAGCGTTAATTAATGAAGTCTACTTGGTTTGATAGTGTTTATTTATGTAAAGATTGCACACAATTTTGAAACTGTAATACAAAACTTTATTTACATTTGAATCATATGACAATTTATATTCACTTTGCATTTGAACACATCCTTTGCGTTAAAACCTGATGTAATTCAAAAACAATAAATGATTAAAATTGAATTTTAATTAGTTATTAAATGATTTGACGCTCGGCGCTCACCACAGAGCGCCTTCCGCTCGAGCGTTTGCCATCACTGTCTATTGATAAAGTTGGTTATACTTATTATTTGGAGTAAAAAGATGTAATCACTGATAATCTATTACGATCTTTAATGGGCAGAAGTATTAAAAATGTATTGTAGAGAGAATAGGTCTGTGTTAATAGTAGTTTTTGGTACTTCAAATTTTTATTATGAGTCTATCAAATTTTCAATCAAATCTCATTAATTATTAATTAATTGAAGATATGGATGAATAATAAGTTTTATTTAATCAAAATTCATGGAAATTACTATTGAGAAGGTTTGATGTAAATGTTTCAATGTATGGTAATTGCAAAGTTATTGTACAGTCAAAAATTAAAATCCATGCAATTGAACTCAATAGTAAATTTGATAAGACTTGTCAATTTCTAAAACACTGGTTATCACAATTTGAATCTCACAAAAAACTTGTGAATAATTATAATAACTTATAAGTTATTTAGTGTTTTGATGAAAGTCAGTCATTGTCTCTAACATTGAAAGCATGTTTTGATTTTTATATTTATTTGAATTAAATCATATTAATATTTGAATTCTATTAACTTATTATTGTTAATAAACAGTTTTCTTTTAACTCTTCTTAATTATTTAAATATAACTCACAATTTTTCATTTAATTCAGATTATTATAAAAATTAAAACATATTTCCAGTGACAGAGACAATGACTGACTTTCATGAAAACACTAAATGACTTATAAGTTATAATAACTAGTGATTAGTGTTTTATGAGATTCAAATTATGACAAACAGTATTTTACAAAATCATAAGTCTTATCAGACTGACTATTGAGTTGAATTGCATAGATTTTATTTTTTGAGTATACTCATGAGACTAACTTTTCAAGTATTCAGTATTCATTAAATCAATTTACAAAATATTTCATTACTTTTTTACTGTTTACTTATTATTATACTAACGTTTACTAGAATTGAGAATTATCTATTCAGCTGTATTTTTTGTAATTATAATATCTATTACAAGATCATTATTTTGTTTCATTATAACTGAACATCATTAACATTTTATCAAATAATTTGATGAAAATTCCTTATCATAATAGTAGTTCATAAAAGTTTATCTTCGATAATATAAATCCAATTAATGTTGAAATTGAAATAAATTGAAATAAATTAAAATGAACTGGTTTTCAATGAATAGATTTTTAATTTTGTTTGTTTGGCAATTAATTATTGTGAGGTCTGAAGATCCTCCAGCCAGTACTGAGGCCACTACTGAGGCCAACACCACTACTGAGACCAACACCACTACTGAGACCAACACTACTGTTCCTGAAACTACTACAGTTCAAACGGGTCCATTAGTTGTACCCGAATGTCCGTATAAGACAAATGAGGATGGATTATACATTTGTCCGGCAACTAAATCAAAAGGATCTATACCTAAACTCATGCAATGCAGCAATAAATTGAAAATAGAATTCCAGAAACTTTGTAAAGGTATGTAAATGTAATGTCTGCACTTTTCGTGATCCAAAATTCTTAGCAAATATTTATCAAATATTACTTATTCATATGGATTTTGAAGTTTATAATTTGAAGTTCAAACCTTTATCCTAATATTTAAGTTTATTTCACTAATTATTCCTTTTATTAACTTTGTGTTTCAAGTTTGAGTTATCATTAAGGCTTTGACGTGTAACTCATATATTTGTTGCCAAATATGCAACTCTGTTCTGCAACTGGAACTCGTGCCCCACATAGTTGTTGATCCCCCTTTGCATTTTTGAATAAATTTGATAGTTAATATGATGAGAAACATACATTGGCCCCTCTTTCATATTTTGATAACTCGGGAACCCCATAAACGGAACTGGTCACACTATCTTCAGCAAATAACTGTAAATTAGTGTACAGTTATTCAATTGTCTCTAAGTACAAATTTTAATACAGAGTAGCGAATTATGATCAAATGGAATTTAGGTTAAAAATCAATCATTGCCAAGAAGTCAAGGGGTTGAACCCTACCTGGATTTAGGTAAAGGCTAAAAACATACCTGATCCCCTCTTACTTTTTTTAACCATCGGCCGATTTCGGCCAAAACATACCCTTTGACTTTTTACCTGTCACAAAATTAAAATCACAACTGGTTTCTGATTTCAAATATTAACTAAGTGTTGAATATCCTCAAAACAAGAATTAAATACTGGATCTCATAATGCTATTGCTTAATGTGTGTATTTTATTGAACTTATAACTTATCATAAAAATTTGAATTATTGATAATTAAATTAAAATGCTAATTAAACAAAAAACATCAATAATCAATGAAACTTTAAAATCAAACCCAACCTTAATAATTGTCTATGATTAGAATAGTGGAGAAAAGCATGTAACTTATTTGCTTGCAATTCATAAACTTAGTAATTATACTTTTGTAGTATGGCTTTCGAACTCAGACTAGTTTAGCTCATTATTATTTAAGAGCGGGAAAAGCCTTTACTTCCAAACTCTTATTTTGTTGGAGATGACACTTGTCTTTAAGTCATCTGTGATGCTAATGATCTATTTTCAAAGATAAAACAATATGTGCTAATTGAGAACAGAACGCAGTTCACACTGTCGTCCATTTAAATACATGTGATTTCATTTTGAATATTAAGCGTAATATTGAAGTGCGCCAAACATTCAAAATGTAATGACATGTATTTAAATGGACGACAGCGTGAACCGCGTTCTGCTTCAAATTAACACATATACTTCACAACCCTTAATAAGTGATGTGTTCTTCAAATTATTAGAGAAGGCGATCGCCAGCTAAAGTCCAAATTAAAGCGAAATTATTTCTCATTCTTCTTGATCTTTAATTGTTTATTATTAATTTTGGAACTGATTGATGTCCACTAAACAGATAAACCTCCACCAGAAATGCTTACGAAATTCAAAGCCCAATGTGTTGATGTATGCATTATGCCATGCATTCCGGTATGCATTCAATCAAATATGTAGAACAGTTTTACAGAATGTTTCTATTTATTTTAGACATTATTTAAATGAGTATAACTTTATAAATATTTAACATTAATTTACAAATAATAGATCATATTAAAGTCCATTATTTTATCTCTCTTTTGATATAAACTTGCAATTTTATAACATTTTTACTGAACCTCTTCTCAAAATATATTTGCAGTCTATGCAAAAATGCATTGTAAAATCCTATTCATTTCAAAAAGTCAAAAATATGAGTTTTTATGTTTTTTATATTAAACTTAACTTCGATTGTGGCAAAATATAACCTTCCTTTTTGTTATAAACAAATCAAATCCATGAAGAAGCTTAATTTCTGGTATGAACTTTTTTTCAAAATTAATTAATTTTCATTTAAAATTAAATTTTTTGAAAAAAGTCATTGGAAACATGTTTTAGATAACCGTTTATTTAAAATGTGATAAAATTGGAAGTTTATATTCTCTCACAATGAAAACTGTATGAAAAGAGAGATAAAAGAATGGACTTTAATTTGATCAATTATTTGTAAATTAATGTTAAATATTTATAAAGTTATACTCATTTAAATAATGTCTAAAATAAATAGGAACATTCTGTATGATCATTCAAACATTGTTAGTAATCAATGATATTTTGGAATGTCTTAATAATTAGGATGAAATGTTTCCACTTATAACCGAATGCGCAAAAATGGAAGATATGAGTAACCCTAATATGATGAGTATGGACATGTTTTGCGACCCAGAAAAACAAAAAGAGGTCTCGTCTTAATTTGATTTGATTAAAAAATTATTGGAATCTTAAATATTTAATTTGATAATAGGGTAAAGAATGTGGCACCAAATTATTCAAAACTCACAAAACCAAATATATGGTAATTTCATTACATTTAATAAAAACTTTTAATAAAATTCAAATCTCTCTTTTTAGGATACCTTTAATAAGAAAATTCACGTACTATGTAAACAATGTTATGACTTCGCTGTAAGTTTTGAGGAAATAACCATTTTTAAAGTTTTAATATAAAAATGATTTCTTACTTTTTGACAACTTGTTTTTGATGACTAACAGTGATCTAAAGTGGACATATGTTTCGGCATCAATTGCTGCCTTCATCAGCACGAATGAGTCAACAAATTAAATTGACTCTTTGTTGTGCATCTGCTTCTTAGCGGGTTTCGGGAGAGAAACTTCAGTTCAATTGAATAATTGCTTTTCAGTATGAAATTTTTGAATTTGAGAACTATTTTGTT
>JAQFZT010001624.1:0-14342 GCA_034696325.1 Camisiidae sp.
GCCAGTGCTGCACCTCCTGATCATACTGATTACAAATATGTAATTGGTTCGGGTCTAAAGTGTTCACAGTTCAAATGTATAGAAGGACAGACAGACAGATACACATATCTGCTCCTTATTATATAGACTTATTATATAGATTATTATATAGATTATTATATAGATTATTATATAGATTATTTATTGGAGTATTTGTAGACCTAAAAAATAAAAATAAATAATGGATAGGTTGAAAAATATCCCAAAATTTTAAAACTTTTTTTTTCGGAAAGATTTCTATATTTTTAATATTCTTCAACAGAATCATTAACTTTATCTCTAATGCATTGTTGATATCGAATGACATGATAACAAAAATCGCAGATATTATCCAATGGTATATCTTGAGTCGATTCCTTATATTTATGAAGATATTCATTGAATAAATGGTGTATTCGTGCGAATCATTTGACTGTTTGAAAGCTCAGTCTCTCATAATTAATATCAATATATGTTTTATTATTTTTTGAGATTTGCCATTGATTTGAATGTTAGACAAACAGATTGTAAACCAAAATAATTTTCTGAAAACGTCTTTGAAATCTTCAGATCTTATGTAGTTTGAGGCAGAACTTAAGGTTTGCGTCATAATTGGTATTCAAGAAAACAATACATTTCGGTATTATTTATTTTTAACAACTCTTTTAAAATTTTCTCACAATTCAAATGAAATCTATGATAAAAGTAAGCCTTTTATTATTGAAGTTTCTTTAAGTTCTTAATGTAAATCAATTTAAAACTTCTCTGAAATAATGAATCGATTCCTTGATAACTATTTGTAATAATTTTTTACTATTTTTGAATTTTTTGTGAAGAAAAGAGATTTAATGATAAAAAACAAACATTTGGGACAACATTACTATCAATTGCTTTCTTTATAATAATTGTTTTGTTGTCAATCATTAGTTATTCATATTATGAACAAAATTACAACTTCTTTAGTCATAAAGTTTTTGAGTTTGAAATGAAGACTAAGAATTAAATTGAAGTCTCGCTTCACATATGATTTGCTTTACTATCAATTTTTTTCTTAAATTTTGTTATAAATATCTGCAAAATCTCTGAATAAGTTATTTATTGTTATTTTACATGAATTTGTTATATAAATAAATCATAAAATTATCAATTCATGAAAATTGTATTTTTAAAGTTATATTAATTAATGTATAAAACATAATATGATTCGAATAATTATTTCTTTAAATTTCATTTTATGTAAACAATAATAACTATTTATCACGTAATTAATAGCTGATTCATTAGAATTAAACTATGTTTTGAACTTTTATAAACTTTAGATTTGTTGATAAAACGATATATAATTGATTTCTAAAAAAGGTTCAAATTATAAGTTTTGCATTCAATTGTTTTAAATTCAAGAATTTCTTCAGATAATTTTGTTTATGATTTGTATTTTTTTATTCAATCAATAATTAATTGTCATAAATATCTATTAAAATAAATATAGATTCAATTCAAATTATAGCAAATATAACCTCAAAATAACGTAAATATTATGACAAAATTAATAGTGGAATACTTTGCCTGATTTTCTATATCTTGAATATCAGGCTGGAGTCGGATATAGTTATCAGAAAAATTATATCCTTCATAACAATGAGAATTAAACTGCTAAACATAACTATTTAGCGCTTCAGAACTTTTTCCAAAAGTTTCCTCAATTAAAGAGTTTATATTTCAATATTACGTTCTTTATAAACGACTCGATAAAAGTGACATTTTATTCAATTATTGTATTAGTTATAGGAATAGGAATACAATCGATATTACATTTGATTTTCACTTGTATTGAGAATATTGTGAAAAATGGACACAAATACTAAAGAATGCGTTAAATATTATCGCAAAACATCACCAATTTATGTATCAAAACTGTGGTCTGTTTTACAAATACATTACCACAAGAAGACTGAACAAGAATTGGTTCAGTTTTTAGCCAATCATTTATACGAATAAGAATTAATACCAAACCTATTGAGACATTGATTGCAAATGCAATTTCAGATCAACTCATTTCTCTTGTAAAAGAAGACAAACGTTTAAGGTATTGATTAAGACATTAATCCATTTATAAACTTGAATCAATTTTATTTGAGTTTAAAATAAAATCTAATTTAAAAATATTTAATTGAGATATTAATTAAATTGTGACCCAAAACTATTTGGAGAGTTGAGTAATGACTTCTATTGCGGACGACACTCAACAAGTCATTGGATTCAAAACATGCTTTCGTTCATTTCATCCCAAATGTTATGATGAAAACATAGATTGAGGACAATTTAAATGTAATGTTTGCTTAAAGTCTGAAGAAAAGTATAACATTTGTGGTGCTTATAAACTTAATGGTGAAAATTTGAATCAAAGCATTTCACTAATTATGAAGAGTTTAGCTCTTGGTTTGGGAGATAGCGATAGCCATATATTCAATTGAAAGTAATGATCTTTAAGACTATGGATTTGCTTATTATAAAAGAGGTTTTGTCGAACAAATACACAAAATTTGTCGACTTTGAGAACGATATCAACCATTTTATACATAACTTTATACTAATGATTGCGAGTGAGAGATTCGACACATTTCGTTATTTGAAAATCACTTTAAGAAAAAAATGAAGGAATTGATGATTTGCACCGATTGTTACAAATATGTGAAAGACTTGAAATTCAACTTAAAAGCGGGATTCCAGGGGTTTACTGAAGTGTGTGAACCAACACATCAATTAGTTTTTGGTAAATACGGTCCGAATATTTTTAGTCAATTTTTTGGTCAAAACTGCTCTCATCTGACAACAAAACAATGAAATACAACATTAGATTCTTTGATCCTCCGCTCTTCACATGCGCTTTGATGGCTGTCGAAGACTTGAGGGCTATTGAAGAGACTTCAATACCAACAATCTTTAAATTTCCCAAAGATACTGAAATGACTATGAATTTAATTGCTTCGCATCAGAAAAAAATGCTCGAAAAGGGGTTACATTTGCTGAAAACTGTCACACAATTGGATCAGTCAAAAGAGGATGAGTCTTCTGAAGAAAAGAGAAGACGATAGTCTTTAAATGCTGGACAAATGATTTGTCTCCCAAATAAACTTCTTATGTTTTTATAGAATTGCATGATTTCTAAGCTGTTTATTTTTCAGTTTTTATCATTTTATTGGTTTTCTGTTATTCTTTCCATTTTGTGTAATAACTTTTGTATTATTTGTGTTATTATTTTGATTTTTATTTGTATCAATTGATGTTTGTTTTCTCTAAAAATTCCAAAACACAAACCATTTTTCTATTACTTAAAGAGACATGTTTTTCAATTTGATTTAAGTATTAGTCAGTAATGAGTTTTCGACTTGAGCTTAATTTCAAACTAATAAAAGTTTAGAAATCTATCAAATGTGAAGTAATTTTTAAACTCTTTGAAAAAACGAGTTCATACATTCATATTTTGTTTGTGTCTGTCTGTCGTCAACACTTAGTCACTAAGTTTCCCAAAATGTTCGTATATTATTGTAAACTAGACTTAATAGTTAAGTTTGAGATTCAAAACTTCGATTAATAAAACTTAAAATTCATGCACAAAATCAATGTTTTATTGTTGCGATCGATTCGATGTATTTTTACAATAATTTGAACCTAAAATGTGTTTTTAAACTAAACAAAACAATATAAATAATAGCTTTTAATTATAATGTAAAACCTAAACACTTAAACATTAGTAATGAAAGTAAACTCTAAATGTGATGAATTAATGGAAAAATAACTTATTATTGATGTTTTAATAAAAGACTACATCAATAATCGTAAAATTTAATATAATGTTTATATACTTATTGTTTATATAATGTTTTAATGTCTAAGCATTAAATGCCGTTTAGTTAACAATCAGTAAATATTTATAATAAATTGATTTGATTTCACGATTCCTTTTATCAGCGGCTCTATCGGTATCCTCCTCTTCAGTGTCTTCATCGAGTAAATTACGAATCAAATTAACTAATTCTTCGAGTTCTGCGTCTCTCTCAGCGACTCTACCACTTCTCGTCTCAATAATTGCATTAATAGTTCCCTTAATTTGACTGTTAGTGTCATCTAATTCTGCCATAAATAGAGCCAAAGCTTTCTGTTTTGGTGTGAATTTTATAGAGAAAAAAATGAATAAATAATAAACAAAAGGTTGTGTTAATTATTTGAATTGATTGGAAGACATACTGAGAAACTTTGAGAACTCTAGTGTGAGAACTCATTCCCGACTGTATCTTATGTTACACTTATTCATAAAGACTTTTCGTTGCATTCTCGACACGGATTTTTCACGGAACTGTTTATTCAAATGTAGACATTTATCTATTAGACGATCCTTTAAGGCATTATATATTCCATCCGTTATTAATTGTCTTCAATGAGTTAAACTGAATAATCACTTTAGTGCTGTTGACGCACATGTTGGCCGTCATCTGTTCAAGAAAGTAATCGGTCCGAAAAGGGTTCTCAAAGCTTATGGCGTGACTCAAAAATTCATTGAGGAATCAGATAAAAGAGTTGATGGAAATCATATTTGTTATTATCTAAGTTTCACAGCCACGCGTTGGCTCGTAATTAGACTTGAATTTTTCGGATATTGTATTGTATTCTTGTCCGCAATATTTGCAGTGATCTCTCGCAGAATTTTAAGCCCTGGAATCGCAGGTTTGGTCATTAGTTACTCTTTGAATATAACGGGTGTTTTTGGTTATCCGTTCGGATGTTTCACTGATCTCGAGACAAATATAGTATCTGTTGAGAGATGTCTTGAATATACAGAAACTCCGGTAGAGGTTGCCGTCGACCACAACAATTCATTCAAAAACTCCTTCAGGAAACATAAAAACTACAACTCCTTCTCCACCATCACATCTTAGTTCCATTGCTCTTATTGTAATTGAAACTATTGTTGGCATTTCATTGATTATAGCACTCGTCCATATATTTGTGAAAAGGAGAAGACAAAATATAATCGGATATTCATTGTTTAATGATTTATCAATAATAATTTGATCGCATTATAAACTGTTTGAAAACATGTCAAATAAAAATATTATTTCAATTAACTTACATTTAATTATTATGTTAATTGAGGCGAAATTGTTAGAAATGTGTTAATAAAGTGAATGAAAATGTATGAGAAAATGATTAGTAAAACTGACACGAAGTGTATTATTAATTAATCACAAAAATGTCAGAAAAGTTAATAAATTGATGAAAAATATATGAAAAATATAATCAAAAATAAACACAAATAATTTTTAATTAACAAAACATTAAAATTGAAATTAAGGCAAAAAAGACTGTTTTTATACAAAACTATAGAATCGCAAACTAATAAAAAATGAGTTACAGTTTGAGAAACTCTGGATCAGCTGAAGCGTTAACTCTTTTTGGGTGCAAAAGTACTAATAGTATGAGAGACAGAAAGATGATTAGATATTTTGTTTATTTTTTAAAATAATTAACTAAAAGATCTGATTAATGATTAGCTCATATTATGGATGAATAACTGATGCGCTAAACATTGTTATTGCAGCGATGGATGCGTTAAAATCTTTGGGAACAACATCTCCTCTGTATAGAAGACAGACCGCCATATATTTGCCATGTCTTGGATCGCATTTAACCATTTGATTCTGTGAAGCGATGCTGTGATTGAGGACACGATTTGGCCGATCAATCGGTTTAGGTTTGTATAAGTCAGTCGTTGAATGTCTAGATTTGTTTGGTAAATGTAATAAATAGCTTCGTTATCCAGCATAAAAGCACAGTCAGAGTGTTCTAGTGTTGTATGTGTTGTGAGCACTGAGTTATACGGCTCACAACTCAGAGCTCAACCACTGCTGTCAACACCTCAAAGTCAATTCAATTGAATTGACGAAATGGCAAAAAACTTTCAATTTATTTTGACACTAATTTAAAACTTCTATTAAGGCTTAAACTCAATATTTTGAATGACATTTAATTTTGATACTTTTAAATTTCTAATCAGGAAAGCGCTCATGTATTTTTCAAACTATTTAGAAGTAAACTTAAACTCTATTTTTAATTCTAATCTTATTTTTATACTTTGAAAACGTGAATAAAATTTTTTAATAGTTAGTCAATGGTATGAGTTTCTGAAATGATGACTAAAATGCTCGAGATTTTTCAACAATAAAACTTCATTTATTTTTATTTAATTCACTACAAAAATAAAAAATCAAGACTTAAAGAAAATCTAAATCAGTGTCTGAATTAGTGTCTGAAAATTTGAAATCAAGTTTTAAAATCTAGTTTTATATACATTTAATCTTTCATTTCGCTGACTAAGACTTCAGCCGAAGTCAAAAGCGATTGGAAACAATAATTAAATTTAAAATAAAATAAATTTTCGCTCAAGAAAAGAATTAAAAAACCATTCATTAAAATAGTGTCTAAAAAGACAACAATAAATAAATTCAAAGTGTTTTTTCCATACTGTCAATCAATAATTGAATAAATAATTTTCAAGAAATTCATAGAAAACTTTTGACTTAAAAACATAATAATTATGGATAAATATAAAAATAATTCAAATGAATACCTGCGGCGCTGGATATATACTCAACTCAAGCTTAGCTTTCTTTCCATAATCATCAGGTCTACTTATCTTCATGGGTGACATCATTTGTATTATATATTCCGAAATAGTCTTATATCTATTTTTCAGTAATGAATTATCGATCGGATTATCTGTAGAACTAAACAATGAAAATAATTAATAAATAAAAAAATTGAACACTTTTCAAACAATCTTTTGAATTAAATACACATATATAAGGAATATTAGAGTCTTTAAAAAGTTATTTTGGGCTCTAAACACATAAAATATGTCAAGTAAATCATAATAAAGAAAATCGACTCAATTCATTCAAATTAAGGGAAATAAAGTAAAATAAATCTTGATTTACTTGACATATTTTATGTCCAAAAGTATATTTATTTCTTAAATACCTTAAATGTCAACAAAAAATTAAATCTCACTCATAAATATCGATATCGAACAATTCTTGTGTAATAACACCCAAACTATAAATGTCTGATTTCATGTCATATTTCCTTCCACTCGACACTTCTGGAGAAACATATTTATCAGTTCCCAACCGTTTAGTATGTGTCTGATCATCAATTTCATGATTTGTGGCTAAACCAAAAGCTGCTAATTTAACAAATCTTCCATTTGTTCCAAAAGTGATCAAAATATTGGTGGGTTTCAAATCTCTGTGAATTATCGGAGGATTCAATTTATGCAAATAATTAATGTCTTTCAGTATTTCTTTGAATAATTGGCTAAACTTGTCAGGTGGGACTGAATAGAAAGCTTGACATGTCAGATTGAGCTACAACTTAAACTGATTCTCAATTAACACTTCAAAATTTAATTATTTGGGAATCTCTGGTGGGTTTATTTTATTTAAAACTTTTATTTTCTCAAAAATACTGTTTAAATCTTTGGGGAGCTACAGCCCTCCTGCCCCATAGCTGTTTACGGCCGTCTCTTTTAGGTACCATAACTATTATGTTAAATAGAATGCCTCATTTAACTAGATTCAACAGTTTTATTATATTTTATGTATTTTTATTTTTTTCCTGATTTTTTTACGGATATAATAAACTTTTCGAAGTTGATTTGATTTTAATTTATTCAATCCGTCCGTCTTTAATAATGTTACCAAATACAGAGGTGCGGACATGTGGTCACATCATATATTTGATAAATAAAACAAAATTAATAAACTAAATAAATTATTTTTCCCAAAATTTTATTGTTTTTAAAAAATACAAATTATTTACAAACTAGTTTTGTTTTAATGAAATACTTATGAAAACATTTTTCTATCGATAATTCACTTATTGATAATTCATTGAATTGTTGTTGATTTAAATCACTTTCAATTGCATTCAAATCCAAATGCCATAAACTTTTATTCTTCAATAGTTGTTCACAATCAGGTCTGAGTCTCGTCATCGGTGACATCATATCCACTACTTGTTTGAGAATAGTTTTATATTTGTCTTTAAGTAATGGAGAATTGATTGGATTATTTGTAGATCTGAAGATTAAAAATAAATCATATATAAGTTGGGAAAATCACAAAATCAATTAACATTCTGTATCTATAATTCAATCGAGGATCAAGACCTCTGCTCTAAGCACTAAACTATACTTTCTCTATTAATATTTATAATTCAGATCATTGTAAGCAAATCAATGAGCTTTGTATGGAAAAATAGTTTATCGATATAATTTTTAACTCAATATTTCTCAATTAAATGATAGTTTGATTCATTAATCTCACGCATAAATATCGACATCAAACAATTCTTGTGTAATAACACCCAAACTATAAATGTCTGATTTCAAGTCATAACTTCTTCCACTCCATACTTCTTGTGAAATATATTTAGATGTTCCCAACCCTTCAGTATGTGATTGTTCATCGAATTTATGATCAGTGGCTAAACCAAAATCTGCTATTTTCACAAATTTTCCATTAGTTCCAAAAGTGACCAAAATATTGGTGGGTTTCAAATCTCTATGAATTATTGGAGGATTCAATTTATGCAAATAATTAATGCCTTCCAGTATTTCTTTGAATAATTCACTCGAAATATAGTATTCAATTGGAGACATTCTTTCGAATTGTTTTCGATTAAACTCAAATTGTTTCTGTTTAAGAACTTCACGTAATGTAGTGAAACACAACTCCATAACAACATAAAGAATACTATTATTCTCAATCCATGACATTTTGTGATGTATAACATAATCACTTTCCAATATCTCCATTATTTGTATTTCTTTTGAAGTCTTTGCTTTCATTTCTTCAGAAAATCCTTCAGACAATTGAGAAGTTATTCTTTTAATTATTTTAGGAAGGCATTAAACTATGTGGGAAGACACCTAAAACTGGCTCAAAAATGAAGCTTTAAGTGGGGACTGGATGGGTAAGTACACCAGCAGTGCTAAAGATTTAAATACAGCACAATGACAGAGGCATACTAAATGAGTCAAGAGTAAAAGCAGAGATCAAAGTAACTTAAGAGCCAAAGAAAGAAGTACAGTACAAAAAAATCAGAGGGATGTGGTCTGAATATATGCGTCAGATCAACCAATCCAAATCCACTCCCGGCTTGACATCAATCATTTCTATCTACTTTATAACTATCAATATTTGGGTCATATACCAAATTCATATCTAATTGACTTCATGCCACTTATTCCCGACTCATTCAACCCCAATTCTTATCTTTAAACTTTCATTTGTCTATAGAAAAACAATGAAATATTCACTGAATAAGATTTATCTCTCAATCTGGTTTTCTTTTGTTGCACAAATTAATGCATTGTCTCTATGCCTTATCGTCTTTTGTAATTTCATTTATAATGTATTTTTCCTCTATTTTTATGTCAGTATTGCTAAAATCATTACAATATGATAAAATGGCAAAATTTAGTATTCCATTATTAGATACTTTAGAATTTATTCTATAAAAATTCTTTTTAAAATTAAAAGTACAAGTCATTAAAACTAATTCAAAATCTAAGGTGAAATATTAATAAATTTTAATTTCAGGGGAAAAGCATTTAATGTTTGAAAAAATATAATGAATAATACCTTTTAAAGGGATTATTTTCATCGCATAGAATTGTTGTTCAAATTGTTGAAAAACTTTATAAACTTTATCAAAACTTCCTTTTCCTATGACTTCTTTCATAGTGAATCCTAGTTTGAATTGTGTTTAGTCTTGAGTTGATTTTATTTCTTTCATTTCAATTCGACTGATATTTTGTTCATTATTTTTATAAGTAATTCCCTTATAATGAACAAATATTTCATTAAATGATTTGAATTGTGTTTCTTTTGGTTCACTTATAATCCCTTCTTCTCCACATTTACCCCAAACATAATACAAACCATTCTTTGAAAGTGCAGGTGAAATGTTGTAATGATAAAGTAATGCGATTTCAATGAACTTCTCTGAAAGATTTAACTTTATTGGAGTCAATTGTTTCTCTCCATTAGTCTCGAGTCCTAATTGTTTGTATTCATTCCTACCGAACACATAAATATCTCCCTCACGTGATAATAATATACTGTGATTAAGACCACAACTTATTTTCTTAATTTTAACTTCAATTTGAATTAGTTGTGGTTTATTTCCATATCCATTATTTTGATCCAATTGACCCCAATTTTTATGACCCCAACTATAAACACATCCACTTTCTGTTAATCCGATTGAATGCTCATAACCACATGAAATCCCTTCCACTTTCTCTCCGTTAAATTCATTCAGTTTGATAGGTATTGACACCAATTCATCTTCACCACTACTTCTATTCCTAATTTGTCCCCAATAATTAAAACCCCAACCATATACTTCATTATTAGATGTCAACACAAGTGTATGTCCATAACCACAACACATATCAATAATGTTTTCATTCATTAATTCATTATTTAATTCTGGTTTTGATATCTTTTCATCTTCTATTCCATTCCCTAAACAATAATTTCTTCCCCAACAATATAGTTTTCCATTACTATCGCGTGCAATTGTATGACAATAACTACTCTTGAAATCGATAATTCGTTTATTACTTAACTCTTCATTAATAGTAAACTCTTTAATACTATTTTTGTGACCAAACCCTAAAGTTCCTCTTCTATTAGAACCACAACAATACACTTTATTTTCATTTGTGACTAAAATTACATTAATTTTGTTCGCTATATCTCTAAAAACATATAATAGATCAATATTTGTCTTAATTTCTTCATTTATTTTATTTAAAATTGTTATTTTATCAAAAATACTTTTATTTATTTCCGACATTTTGTTCTCAAAAACACTCTTTAACTCATTTTGTGTCCAATAATTGAATGGGAGGTTTGGATTTGAAAATTTTGTTTAATAAATAGTTTTTTGTTATTTAATATTCAATTGTCTTCTGATATCTTATCAAAAAAATGAATCACTTTTTTATCTCTTTTTTTCACTTCAAATGAGTTTATCATTAATTTTCTTAACATTTATTAAATACAAAAAAGTAATAAATATAAGAAATCAATACAATTATTATTATTTGAATTGAAAAACCATTTAATGTGAATTTTGTTAATTGTTGTTGAAATAAAAATAATAATTAATTAAAACTTTTTCATAGAATTTGTGACACAAATGAAGTGATAAATACTTGAATATGAGTCTAATATAATGTCGACTTTTATTACAACTAATATTACTATTATTTGATTTATTCTTCAATGCATAAAATTTATTAATAGTCCAGACATTCATTGCGAGAAAAATAATAATTAATTATAAAAAATTTTATTTTCAAACATAATAAAAAAAAATAATTAATTATTCGTGATTTTGGGGCGAATTTTCTTTAATGTATTTTTTGGTTCGATTCCATTGCCTATTGTTTTGTATTTTTGTCTCAATATAACTATAAATAAGGAAATCATTTATTTGTTTGAATTTTGCATTTAATTCAATATTTAATTTAATATTTAATTGTTATTTATTTTTTGAGCACAACTTTATGTGTGATTTGATTTTCATAAATAGTTTATTTATATTTAATATTTGGACCTTTTGTATACACCAGTTATGACAATATGTATGCAAATATGGTTTCTATAAACGTATAAAAATCTTTTGTGAAAAATGTTAACATATATTTCATAATTTATTTCATACATAAATAATGTTCTGATTTGTTGAAAAATATTTTTTAGTCCCTGTTTATACTTGAGACTGAAAAACACTTTTTATCTAATTTTCTGTGCAATAAATAGTATTTAACATTCAATAGTTGAATGGGAAGTTTGAACTTCGAAATTGTTTTGTCCATTATCTCCTCAACGAAAGAAGATAGAAGGGCGTGGCTTACAATTTTCAACTCCACTTGAGGTGGGGCTTGACTTAAAAAGTGAAGTTCGAAAAATATCCAATTTTTATGATGAAGTTATGGCCCGAGTAATGGGTGTTCACATTTTCATCTATGTTTTGATGATTTTTTGAAAAAGTTCACAAAATTCAAAATAGATGTTTTTCGACCAAATTTACTATATATTGATATACATGTATAATCATGTCAAATTTTGTCAGATTATATCCGAGTAGTACTTGGAGTGCGCCGGTGTAGGCCTGCACTAATGTATATGGTTCTAGAAAGTTCTAAATGCAATTTTCATTCTAATTATCTTTGATTCCTTTCTTTTAACTGTTTTATCGTTTCATTTAATATTATCGTTTTCATTATTTTTAAAAGTTTTATAAGTAATTCTTTCATAATGAACAAATATTTCATTAAATGACTTGAATTGTGTTTCTTTCGGTTCACTAATAAACCCTTCTATTCCACAATAACCCCAAACATAATACAAACCATTCTCTGAAAGTGCAGATGAAGTGCTGTAATTATGATGTGATGCGATATCAATGAACTTCTCTGAATGATTTAACTTTATTGGAGTCAATTGTTTCGATTCATAAGTCTTTAGTCCCAGTTGTTTGTGAAGATTCGAACCGAACACATAAATATGTCCCTCACGTGATAATAATAGACTGTGATTAAAACCACAACTTATTTTTTAATTTTAACTTCAATTTGAATGCGTTGTGGTTTGTTTACACTTTTATTTTCACTATTTAGACCCAATTGACCGCAATCATTACTACCCCAACTATAAACACATCCACTTTCGGTTAATGCCATTGAATGCTCATGACCACATGAAATAGCTTTCACTTTCTTTCCATTCAATTTGAAAGGTATTAATACACAATTATCATCACTTCTATTACCAATTTGTCCCCTCTCGTTCTTACCCCAGGCATACACTTCATTATTAGATGTCAACACAAGTGTATGATTAGAACCACAACACATATCAATAATGTTTTCATATATTAAATATTTATTTAATTCTGGTTTTGATATAAACAATTCTCTTCCATTCCCTAAACACCAATTACTTCCCCAACAAAATAGCTTTCCATTACTATTGCGTGCAATTGTATGCCAATCACTACTCTTGAAATCAATAATTCTTTTATTACTTAACTCTTCATTAAAAGTAAACTCTTCAACAAAGTTCTGATGTCCAAACCCTAAAACTCCATAACAATTACGACCAAAACAATACACTTTATCTTCATTTGTGACTAAAATTACATTAATATTCAAATTACAATCTTGAAAAACATATAATAGTTTAATATTTGTCTTAATTTCTTCATTTAATTTATTTAAAACGGTTATTTTCTCATTAATACTTTTTATTTCCGACATTTTCTGTTCTCAAAAACACTTTTTATCTCATTTTGTGTTTAATAGTTTCGTGTTATTTAACATTCAATTGTCTTCTCCTATCTTATCAGAAAAAATGAAACACTTTTTTATCTCTTTTTTTCACTTTCTATTTTTCATATAAAAATAAAACAAATACTATAAAAATATAAATTTTCTAGTGTCATCATATATCAGCTCCATTTATGAAAATAGTATTTTTGAGTTGAGTCGAGCTCGAGATCAAAGTAGAGCTCATAATATTTGAGATGGTATGAAACTTTTTCCTTTTACTCGACTATAAGCTCAATCCTTACTCGACTCGAGAATACTATTTCACAAATAGAGCGGGTATAGTGATGATAGATGGAAACAATATATATTCAATTAATTTTTTAAATTTCGAATATTTTCTTAAATAATTCTCCAGTTTCTTAATTATAAGTGTCACCAACTCGTATCGATGTACACTTCCCGAATAAATTTTTTACCCGCCCGTGTTGTGCTCAAAGAACATGTAACTAAATGGGTTCTACATGTAATTAACCGATTTATGAAAATCAGCAACCTTCCTATGCATTGAAGAGACCAATATACTCTGAAGAGATTCTTATCGTTGAGAACAGTAATTTTTAATTTTAATCATTAAATTAAATTTTAAAATAATTAAAATTCTCATTTGTATCGAGCATTCAAATTAAAAAATTATTCATATCTCAAATTAATTTGTATTGAGAATAATTGATATGAAATAGATTTTACAAATAAAATTTAAAAAAACTTTTATACTGAACTGAATATGAAAGCAATTTTCATACTTCTAAAAATAATTATTAAAAAGATTTTAGATTTTATTATTAGTAGAGCTTAAAATTAGTTGTGATTTTTAAGAGTGAAAGTTGTGTAAAAAGTTGTGCAAAAAAAGATGAAA
>JAQFZT010001625.1:0-14342 GCA_034696325.1 Camisiidae sp.
ATAACCACTTAGTCAGGTGTGATTTCTCATAATTATCAACAATTATTCTTATCTCAATGTCTAATTTTTAGATAGAAAAATGTTGGCTCAATAAGTTAAATATTTTTCATTTAATTCAATCTTTAAGATGATGAAGGCATTGGTAACAGCCTTACTATCACTATATTTTATTGCGGAATTTAGTTTAGCAGACTATTTATCTCTTGAAGGCAATCAATGGACTGCAATCAGTTTCAATAAATGTAATTTTATCTCAAATTTTATTATTTTCATAAATAAGTGGATGATTACTCAATTATTTTTACAGCAATTTCAGTGAAAGCTAGAGTTCCGGGCAGTATATATTCTGATCTTAGAAGAGAAAACTTCTTGAAAGAGGATATATATTATGGATATAATGATGTCAACTATAGATGGGTTTCTTATGATAACTGGACATATGAAAGATCATTTGAAGGTATCTTTATTTTAATTGATGGATACACTCCCATGTTGACAATCACTCTTCATTTCGATATAAACATTTATAAATGAAAACTTTAAAAATTATTTATTTGTTTCAACAGTTGACTCAACGCTTTTGAGTAAAGAAAGTGTTCATTTAGTGGCCAATGGAATCGATACAGTCAGCAGTGTTTATATCAATGACAAACTTATTGGTAATACAGATAATATGTTTGTCAGATATAAGTTTGATGTGAAACAAACTCTCAAAACTGGTGCAAACAAAATAAGAATAGCATTTAAATCGGCACCAATTTATGGAAAAACACAATCAGAAGCTTATGAGAAAACTTATGGATATGAAATACCGCCAGGTATTCATTGTTAATATTAAATCAATACAATGAATGAATTAAACAAATTATTATATCTTAAAAGCATGTCCCGACGGTGTATATAATGGAGAGTGTCATTACAATTATGTCCGTAAAATGCAGTCATCTTTCAGTTGGGATTGGGTGAGGAGTAGTTCATTTCATACCAGTATAACATATTTTGTAAACAGGAAAAATTTCGATGAATGTAATGAAATTTTAAAATTTATTCAATCATAAACACAATGATAGGGTCCAGCATTTCCTACACAAGGAATTTGGAAATCAATTGGTATTGAAGCTTATGATAGCGCTATCATAAGAGATATTTTGGTTGAGACCACTCCTGATAAGGAAAACTCGTCTCACTGGACACTTACAGTCATTGCAAATCTAGAAACAGCGGCTCTTAAAGAAATGAACGGCAGTTTTACAATTCAATTGAATGATCACTTGTTAATAGATAATCAAAATCAAGTGATAAAGCCTCAGAATGATAATACGGTTAAAGTGAAGTTTGTTATTCCGCTCAATACATTTAAGATCATTCCATGGTTTCCAAATGGAGTGGCAGACAATACACAAACCATTTATAAACTGAATGTCAAACTATCTGTTCCCGATAGAAAAGAAGTTTCAACAAAAACAGTAAAAATCGGATTTAGACGAATCGAGTTAATTCAGGACCCGATAAAACCCGAGGGACTGACTTTCTATTTCAAAATCAATGGTAAAAAATTCTTTGCCAAAGGCTCGAATTGGATTCCGGCAAATGTTTTAACTGAAAACATAAGTAGAGAATATTTGAGACACTTATTAGTGTCAGCAAAAGAGGCCAATATGAATATGTTGAGAGTTTGGGGCGGAGGTGTTTATGAAAGTGAATATTTCTATGAATTGGCCGATGAGTTGGGAATTATGTTATGGCATGACTTCATGTTTGCCTGTGCTTTATATCCAACTGATCCCAACTTTTTGAAATCAGTTGACGCGGAAATAACTACTCAAGTGAGACGCCTTCAACACCACCCTTCGATTGCTATCTGGGCTGGTATTATATATGCCTATATTTTATCAGAATTCATATATTACTAATGAGTTCTCAATTTAATAATAGGTAATAATGAGAATGAGATGGCTTTAGCCCGACACTGGTATACAAAAAACATGACGAATGAGACAACATATAAGAATGATTATCGCGAACTATATATAAATCATGTGAGAAAAATAGTTTTACAAGAAGATAATACACGACCGTTTGTGGGTTCGAGTCCTACCAATGGATTGGAATCTGAAAGAGAGAACTGGACCGCCATAAATCCATCAGACAGAAGATACGGAGACGTTCACTATTATAATTATGGGTCTCCGCTTTGGAATTGGAAATTGTTTCCGAGCGCTAAATTTGCCTCTGAATATGGCTTTGAATCTTATCCATCGTTAGAGACTTTATCTCAAGTTATTAAAGAAAGTGACTTAACTTATCCGACAAGTTTATCTATTCAACACCATCAACACCATCCGGATGGTATCAGTCAGATGGAAAAGATGAGTGGTATGTGAGGAATGTCAAGAAAATATATTTTTAAAAAGTTTCTTTTGTGATTAAAATTTGATCACATATTAACAGTAAAAAAAGTAAAATTTCTCGACTAAATATAACTTGCAAAACAATAGAGAAGTTTGTATTTTAAATTCAAATAGTCTTTATATACGTGTTCATACTTTTATTCGGCAATTTTCGATTCGATTGTTATTAAAATGAAAGACTAATTGATTACTTTTATATAGCTTTCTATTTCAATCTGCCATCACATGGAGGTATAGATAGATTGAATGACTTAATATACTTAACTCAAGTCACTCAAGCAATGGCTATGAAAGTAGAGACTGAGTTCTATCGTAGAAATCGAGCGATTGATTCCAAGAACGGTAACGGGTATACAATGGGAGCTCTTTATTGGCAATTGAATGACATATGGCAGGGGCCGACCTGGGCTTCCATAGAGTTCGGCGGAAAATGGAAACTATTGCACTCATTCGCCAAAAATTTCTTCAGTAATCAATTGGTGTCACCTTTTGAAGACACTAATCAAACACTTAAAGTAAGTCTCAAAAGAAGAAACACAAATAATGAATAATAGTATGAACACTTGAATCAAATTGGATGAAACTCTCAAAATCTTCTTATTATAGGTAGCATTTGTTCGCGACGATTATTTGGGTAATTTAGCATTCAGTGTAGCCATAAAAGTATTTAAGTGGTCATCACTAAAACCTGTGCATCAAATCAAATCTGAAGTCAAAACCGATAGCTTTTCATCAAATATTGTTTATTCGCATTCAATCCCAGACTTGTTAGAAGAGTCTAATTGTATGGACAGAAGTGAATGCCTTTTATTGGTTGAGATCGAGAACTCGAACCATAAAATATCGGTAATAAAAACTTTACATATTTTGAAACTAACTTTTGATTAAAACCTATGATAACTACGAAACGTGCCTTCAGAATCACTAAACTTTTAAATTCTTCATTTGAAAGGCCCATAACTTCATGCTATTATCAGAGCCTAAAAACTCGAAAATAGTTAAACCGAATATAAAACTGGTTGATGTGAAACAGAAATCATACGACAGGATAAGAGATAAATACATATATGATATTGAACTGTCCTCAGAAGCGGTCACACCATTCGTATATATGGATTTCAAACTAAACTCTAAAATTATGGGTCAATTCCCTGACAACGGATTCTTTATGTTCGTCACTTCGAAAACAATACAATTTGAAACTAAATCTAATATAACTGCACAACTAATCAAAGATAATTTAACTTTTAAGACAGTGACAGATGTTGTTTAATATAAAAATAAGATATGAATTTTAATTGATTATAAATGAATGGCAGCTATTTTCGAGTAAGTTTAATGATGTTCTCACTTATCGAAAAAATATTAGATTCGAGTCTCGATTATTTATCGAATTTTCAAAATGATTCGGAACATCATTTTTTAAGGCCTCAATTTTTTTGCTCTTCATGTTTTGTTACATTTAAGTTTGAAAAACATCAAGTGTTTGTTATTTCATTAAAAATACAACTTTATTAACTCATTTTAAATCAATTTTGAGGCTCGAACGAGTCTTGAGTTTCCCTGGATCGAGAAGAAAACTTTCAATAGAGACTCGAGACCCAATACCGAACACTATTTTGTTTTTATTATTTACCTCATTATGGATTTATTCGGAATTTGACTTCCAGACCATAATAAATAAAACATTTTCAGTATCAAAACTTCAAAAAAAAATTTCAATAAAACTCTTTAATTTTGTTTAATGACAAAACTTTCGATAAGAGTTTGCAACTTATATTGTAGGATAAATTATTATAAGCAATTTTTGTCTGCAAATTGAAGTATTTTGAAAAAAACAAATATAATATCTAAAGCTAGAGATAAATCTTCTGCTGCATAACAATTGATTAGAACTACTCATTCAGATGTGATTTCTCATAATTATCAGTAATTATTTGAATTTCAATGTCAAGTTATTAGATAGAAAATGTTGGGTTTATATAAATATGTGAAATATTTTTAAATAAATTACATCCTTAAAGATGGTGAAGGTATTGGTTACAGCTTTACTATTACTTTATTCGATTGTGGAATTGAGTTTTGCAGAGTATTTATCTCTTGAAGGCAATGAATGGACTGCAATCAGTTTCAATAAATGTAATTTTGTCCCATATTTCAGAATTGATACAATAATAATTAAATGTTTGATTATTGAATTATTTTTACAGCAATTTCAGTGAAAGCAAGAGTTCCGGGCAGTATATATTCTGATCTGAGAAGAGAAAACTTCTTAAAAGAGGATATATATTATGGATATAATGATGTCAACTATAGATGGGTTTCATATGATAACTGGACATATGAAAGAACATTTGAAGGTATCTTTATCTCAATGTATAAGATAAATAAAGACTTTAAGAACTATTGATTTATTTCAACAGTTGACTCAACGCTTTTGAGTAAAGAAAGTGTTCATTTAGTGGCCAATGGAATCGATACAGTCAGCAGTGTTTACATCAATGACAAACTTGTTGGTAATACAGATAATATGTTTGTCAGATATAAGTTTGATGTGAAACAAACTCTAAAAACTGGTGCAAACAAAATAAGAATAGCATTTGAATCGGCACCAATTTATGCTAAAACCCAATCAGCAACATATGAGAAAGCTCATGGATATCCGGTAATACCAGGTATTAACCTCATGATAAATCAATAATTGAATAAATTAACAAATTTTCGTGTCTTAAAAGAATGTCCTGGAGATATACAGCATGGAGAGTGTCATTTTAATTTTATCCGTAAAATGCAGGCATCATTCAGTTGGGATTGGGTGAGGGGTTATTCATTTTAACAAATTTAATTAACACCAAAAACAAAATATTTAATATTGAATGCAAAAAAACTTAAAATTTAATTCAATCATAAACACAATGATAGGGTCCAGCATTTCCTACGCAAGGAATTTGGAAATCAATTGGTATTGAAGCTTATGATAGCGCTATCATAAGAGATATTTTGGTTGAGACCACTCCTGATAAGGAAAACTCGTCTCACTGGACACTTACAGTCATTGCAAATCTAGAAACAGCGGCTCTTAAAGAAATGAACGGCAGTTTTACAATTCAATTGAATGATCACTCGTTAATAGATAATCAAAATCAAAATATAAAACCTCAAAGTGATAATACAGTTAAAGTGAAGTTTGTTATTCCTATCGACAAAATTCCAATCACTCCATGGTTTCCAAATGGAGTGGCAGACAATACACAAACCATTTATAAACTGAATGTCATGCTATCTGTTCCCGATAGAAAAGAAGTTTCAACAAAAACAGTAAAAATTGGTTTCAGACAAATTGAGTTAATTCAGGACCCGATAGAACCCGTGGGACTGACTTTTTATTTCAAAGTTAATGGTAAAAAATTCTTTGCCAAAGGTTCGAATTGGATTCCGGCAAATGTTTTAACTGAAAACATAAGTAAAGAATATTTGAGAGACTTACTAGTGTCAGCAAAAGAGGCCAATATGAATATGTTGAGAGTTTGGGGCGGAGGTGTTTATGAAAGCGGGTATTTCTATGAATTGGCCGATGAGTTGGGAATTATGTTATGGCATGATTTCATGTTTGCCTGTGCTTTATATCCAAATGATCCCAACTTTTTGAAATCAGTTGACGCGGAAATAACTACTCAAGTGAGACGTCTTCAACACCACCCTTCGATTGCTATCTGGGCTGGTATTGAATATGCCTATACTTTATCTGAATTGATATATAACTAATGAAATTTTTATAGGTAATAATGAGAATGAAATAGCTTTGGTTGGGATGAAGACAAATGTGACCATATATAAGAATGATTATCGCGAACTATATATCAAACACATAAGAAAAATAGTTTTACAAGAAGACAATACACGACCGTTTGTGGGATCGAGTCCTAGCAATGGGTTGGAAACTGAAAAAGAGAACTGGACCGCCAAAAATCCAAATGATTATAGATACGGAGACGTTCACTATTATAATTATCAGTCTCCGCTTTGGGATTGGAAAGTTTTTCCGAGCACTAAATTTACCTCTGAATATGGCTTTGAATCTTATCCATCGATAGAGACTTTATCTCAAGTTATTAAAGAAAGTGACTTAACTTATCCAGTCAGTACATCTCTTCAACACCATCAACACCATCCGGACGGTGTCACTGAGATGGAGAAGATGAGTGGTATGTCGAGAATAACATGAAAATATCAAATTTATTGTTTATAGTCATTTAATTTTCCACACATATTAAAAAATTGAAAGAGTTTACGAAATAATTTAAGTCTAATTTACAAAACAATAGAGAAGTTTGTATTTTAAATTCAAATAGTCTTTATATACGCGTTCATACTTTTATTCGGCAATTTACGATTCGATTATTATTAAAATGAAAGTCTAATTGATTTCTCTTATATAGCTCTCTATTTCAATCTGCCATCACATGGAGGTATAGATAGATTGAGTGACTTAATATACTTAACTCAAGTCACTCAAGCAATGGCTATGAAAACAGAGACTGAGTTCTATCGCAGAAATCGTGAGATTGACCCCAAGACTGGTAACGGGAATACAATGGGAGCTCTTTATTGGCAATTGAATGACATATGGCAGGGGCCGACCTGGGCTTCCCTAGAATTCGGCGGAAAATGGAAAATATTGCACTCATTCGCTAAAAATTTCCTTAAAAACCAATTGTTGGTTCCTTTTGAAGACTCAAATGAAACACTTAAAGTAGGTCTTAAACAGTGGTGATTTGGAAGAATTAATTATAACAGTATTACTGGTACTAATAATAGGTAGCATTTGTTCGCGATGACTATTTGGGTAATCATACATTCACTTTAGTAGTTACAGTATTCAGGTGGTCAGAGGTCAACAATCCTGTCGAACTCTATATCAAACTCGGAATCAAAACAGATAGCTTTTCATCACAAATAGTTTGGTCGCATTCAATCCCAGACTTATTACAAGAGTCTAATTGTGTGGACAGAAGTGAATGTGTTTTACTGTTTGAGATCCAAAACTCAGAAAGTCAAATAGTGGTAATCAAACTTTACATACTTTTAAACTGGCTTTTCATTAAAAACTTTCACTAATATCTAACATGTCTTCAGAATCACTAAACTTTTAAATTCTTCATTTCAAAGGCCCATAACTTTATGTTATTATCGGAGCCCAAAAACTCGAAAATAGTTAAACCGAATATAAAACTGGTTGATGTGGAACAGAAATCATACGACAAGATAAGAGATAAATACATCTATGATATTAAATTGTCTTCAGAAGCGGTCGCACCATTCGTTTATATGGATTTCAAACTAAACTCTAAAATTATGGGTCAATTCCCTGACAACGGATTCTTTATGTTCGTCAGTCCAAAAACAATACAATTTCAAACTAAATCTAATATAACTGCACAACAAATTAAAGACAATTTAACTTTTAAGACAGTGACAGATGTTGTATAATATAAGCAGAATTATAAATGGCTTGAAATATAATTTTACTATTATTTTGACTGTATCTTAACTATTATAAAAATTTTGAATAAACCTTGATTTGCATTGAATTTCTATGAAAAATCAACGGAAATAAACTTCAAACTAAAAATATCGGATAGAAAATTGTCTGTCAAAATGCTATTTAACGAAAGTAACATTAAATACGGAATAAGTAATAGTCGAATCATGTCATACTTAAAGTCAATTGAGTCTGAATTAGGTCACAGGTCAGTAATACAGGTCAAAACTAGTTGCTAAACAACACAATCGATATACTTCTCAATAAAATATCAACAAAATCAATGTAATAATCATCACAACTTCAGAAGTGATCAAACTTTTATTAAACTTTAAGAAACTTTTTTCTCAAGATTTGCTGATCAGTAATTCAACTGTAATTTTGTATTTAAATCAAAATAGACTTGAAATTTTTTTGAATCATTAAAGCCATGCATGAAAAAAAAATTCAACTATTAAAATGCTAGTTTTTCTTCAATTCATTCATAAGCTCTCAAATAATATTTATTTAAAGATTTATCACTGTATTAAAGAGTCTTATAGCAATATTATCACAATATAAATATTATTTAGCGTTTAGATAATAATTATCATTCATTTACCGTTAGATACAGTAAAACACTTACCATTTTTGTTGATTTGATTGTAAATTGTTATCGCTTTTCATTAATGTTTTTCTTTGATATCACTTTTCATTATTATATCACAGTTTAGTTTAATTGTTTTGATCTTCAAATTAAGTATAAATTTGCAGTCAAATTAAAGATTAAATTATTTTAAACTCAATTTCAGATCTAAATAAAGTAGTATTTTATTCATAAATGACGTCAATAAATATTAAACTCATCCCTCTATAAGTTAATTGAATAGAAAAATTTGATTTTAGGATATTTTGTCAAGAAATTAGTTTTGAAGACTTATTTGGACTTAAAATAAGATTTTACTTTAGAAATATTGACTTTTATTTGAAGTTGAATCACAAATAGTTGTTTATATATTAATAAATGAATATATTTTGTATTGAAAATATGGCACAAAATAAAATCATATTTCATTTGATTAAGTTTAAGATGATATTCAACTTAAATATTACAATAGATATAGCATTAAGTTTGGAAGTAATTGTCAATTAAATAATTAGATTACTATTTGTCGAAATTTTGCAGCTTTTTGTGTACAAAACTATTATCACAACTTTTCTAACTTTGCATTAATAGATTTTAAAACATTATTTCATAGATTGTTATGAACTTTTTCTTTTGAAGCGCAGAAAAAGTTTTACCGATTGCTTCAAATCAGTCAATAAATTATAAATCAAAGAAAACTTCTAAACTTCAAAACGTTAAGCGTTTTTACTCAAAAATACAATTTATTCACATTTCATGATTTCAATATAATTTTTATTTTTATAATAAAACTTCAAAAATTAGACTTAAATGAATTATTTTTCTGAAATACAGCGATAAAATTCATAGAAATCAATTTCGAGACTCGAACAAGTCTCGAGGTTCCATCGATCAAGACTCGAGACCTAAACTAATAATTAGTATAAAAGAATTGAATTCTGTATTGACAATAATTTGAATGATATTAAACTGAAAAGTATTCTCTTAATCGTGTTATAAAAATAATTGAGAATATACTTATTAATAGCTTTTGAATAATAACTATAATAAAAGTTTTCTACAACTCTGGTATCCAAAAAACATTAATTCTAGAAAAATAGCTTACATTTAAGAGTTTTATTTTATAATTTTGGTTTTGATCTAAATATTACTTCAATAGTTCTAACTTTCATGAAATGATTTTCAACTCATTTGTGAGAATCAATTTTGGAAATTAAAATTAAGCTTTCGTTTAAGTCATAAACTAAAACATTGATTTATACTAAAAATGTAATAAAGTTTAAAAATTTAAGACCAACTAATGATGCAAATCATTCTAGTATTGAAATTGAGTTAAGGTTTGGTAATAATGAATAAAGCGCTGAACTTGACTTATGAAAAATATTACAAATGAAAACATGATTTGCAACAATAGTGGGCAAAAAGATGGCAAAAAGATATCCACAAATGAAAAATGAAACATAAATTTACTGATAAGATTTGATTAGCAAATATTTATTGAAAATGCAAACATTTTGATGTACAAAAAATGATTTCCTATAACTTATGATATTCTCAATAACTATAGAAATAAAACTCTTAAATGTGAAAAGTATTTAAAACCAGAACTACTTATAAACAAATTACTGAATAACGTCTATTGTGTGTACATTTCATAAAATAAACTTAAAGCAAAAAATTAGTAACAAAAATGTCTTAATTGGTCTAATGAATGAAAAAACAAAATAAATCATAGAATTGATTAATGATTGTGTCCAACAACTGAAGGCACAGTTAAATGGATGACATCATACTTGAGATTTATGTTTACGAATCAAAAGCGGTTCTTCTGATGAATTATGAGATCTAAAGCCATTGATTTGTTTGGGAAGTCTAATGGCCGACAACTGACAAATTCGCCTCTCATTTTCTTCGCACAAATTCATCGGATTCTCAATTAATTCAAGTTCACGTTCGTCTTCTTTCATCGCACGATATTCTATATCATTAGCCGAACGCAAAGACTCGAGAAATCTTTGAGTAGAGACAACTACTTCTTTCATGAGTCGATAGTTAATAATGGAAGCGATTTCTCTCAGAAATATTGTCTCAACTCTAATAACATTTTCAACTCTAACCGACAAATGACTAAAATCAAGATTTGGATAAAATTTGGGATATTTTAACTTCAAATAAATTCTGAAAAGAGTATCAAGTGATCGAAGTTCGGCTTTTGACCACTTTTTATTAGTACTACAGGACTGAACGACAGCTTTTTTCTGTAGATAATAGTCAGCGATGCGGATGTCGTTAACGTTATTCAATTTAATTTTAAATAAATGTAATAAAGCGTCACTCGAATGACGACATGAGTACATAATTTTCTGAACGTCTTCGGACTCGAGAATTGGCTTTAATTTGGGCACAATTTCATTGTTAGCTTCGAAGACATAAATCGCTTCTTCAGTCGCAAACGCAAACAGTTCTACAGATCCCTCACGACTGATATCATCACCAAAAAGAGCGAATCCAACGGAATTGCAATTCATTATGCGTTCGACAGCAGTATTTAAATGATTGTCTGCTTTCTCGAAGAGTTTTATATCGTTAGAAGCCTTGAGCTTAAGACCATTGAGATTAACAACAATGGGGTCGTCGTCTTCGTTGAGATCAATCGATTCCAATTCAGAGCTCACATCATAGATATCGTCTTCATCTTCACACCCATTCAGTAGTTTCGGTATTAAGACTTTTGAGTCCATTCGCGAAGTTTGAGCTCTTTTTTCAAATACAAAATAAAAAGTTAGAAATCTTTTTTTCAATTAAATCAAAATTATCCTCAATTTGATCTCAAACTCAATTGAGTGTATTTTTAGAAAATATCAAATAATTATAGATTATTATGGGTTTTGATGACCTGTTTTTCGGTGACTTTTTTATGTGAATTAATTTATTTATTTTCCATTTAATTATCTCTCTTTCATAGACCGTATAGTTTCCAAAATAAGTTTTATTAATCGACGCTTTGATTAACACAAAACACGAGTTCTTTATGTCGTGTTTATCAACAGTTCCGATGACATGATTATCATTATCTTCAATGAACTCAACGATTGAACCCAAATATGATTTAATGTAATGAATGTTTGACTCATTCCAGCCTTCATTCAAATGTGAACTCATTTTTCTCAATATTAAAAACTAATTATTTATTAATTATTAGTTATTATATATTTTCGCAAATAGTTATCAATAAATGATTTAAAGACTTTTTAAATTATGTAAAATTATTATAAAATAATTGATTTTTACTGCAATTTTAAGTAAAATAAGTGAATTATTTTTGTTTTGTTTTGAAATTCAAAATTTGAATCTAAAAATCCCACGTTTTGTGAACATACATAAGGGATCGTTTCTATATTACATAAGCATTCACTATATCTTCAAAATATCATGTCTTCAATAGATCTCAAAAAGTTTAAAGATCTCAAGTTTAAATAAGTTTAAGATTTAAACTAATCAACAATTCATTTAATGAGTTATAGAATCTTTTTATTCAGGAAAACAGAACCAAATTTACATTTATGAAGTTATTTATGATGATTTACACGTTTTTATACTATATAAAAGTTTTAAAATTACAATTATTTTTCACTCAATTATATCAAACATTTTATTTTCTATAGATTACAAACACAATTCAAAAAATTATATCTTAAGAAAGTTTTGAATCAAAAATAATGATAAGTTTTAATAACTAAACAAAACTTATTATTTTTGATTCAGAACTTTCTTAAGATATGATTTTCTGAATTAGTAAATAAAACTTTATAAGAAAATCCAAAGTTATATCAATTTATCAGAAGTGAAAAGAAGTTATAATTTGAAGATTTGAAACGAAAAGACACAAAATTAAACGATAATTATTACTAAACCAATATTTTATTGAATTTCGGTTTTCAAAATGAAAGGCCGACGAAGTTTGTGCTCAAATGGATTAGTGACGGGTCTACGCATCTCTTCATTAACAATTTGTTTGATCTCAAACTTCTCTATTTCTGAAATATGAATAGATCTGAGGGATCGACAAATGAGTGAATCTTTACTTTCTTTACTCATTACAACTTTATTAACAGGTGTTATGTATTTATCAAACTCTTCACACATTTTGATATTCATGTGAGTGAAGAGTCCTTCGCTTTTATCTATAGTTTTAATGTTTAACTTCTTATTGATGGCATCGATTTGCATGGCTTTGAGTCGTTTGCGTTCACTTGTGCTCAGTCGAGACGCTAACATCTGATCAGTGAATGAGTTCTCATCGAAAATATCTTCAGCTTTCGTGATCTCATTGAAGGGTTGATACGCTTTTCCATTCGGCTCTTCATTCCATTCGTCGATCACTTCATTTTGGACTTTGTCTTCATTTTCGACTTCCGTTTTTTCAACTATTAATTGAATTTATAGTTAAAAATTTTGATAATCAATTGAAACTATTATACTTTTGATTGCCATTAACTTCACGTCATTATCGGCTAAATTACAAATTAAAATAAAAATAAAAATGTGTTTCAAAATCAAAAACAAAACAAAACAAAACAAACAAAACAAAAGTAAATCAATTGAAAAGTAATGGAAATTAAGAGAAAACAAAATTGAATGAAAAAGTATTTGTAATTAACCATTAATTTGTTTGTTAACGGGAACGTAATTGAAGGCAATTCTGTTTGATTTGCATTCAAACAGATGTTGGAAGTAATCATTGACTGGTATTCGATGGGAATAATTGAATGGACAGACACTCCATTGCTTTCTCTCGAATGGATTCATATTTTTTTCACATCGACTCAAATGAATCTCGAATTTACTTTTCTTCATAACATGATTTGGATTATAAGGACATCGAATCATATCCAGCGAATCCAACTCTGCCTTAGATTTAATGCGATATTTTGGTGAAGAAAACATTCTTTAAATTCTATACAAATCAATACGTATTCAATACGTTTTGAAAATGGCTTTAAAAAACTAACTTTTCATCAAATTTGTTGTTTTCGGGCTTTTTTAGTCTTGAAAATATTTCAAAATATTTCTCGCTTTTCAATGTTTGTATTTTTTCACAATTGAATACTATTTAAATATGTTTTGGTTAAGATTTTATTTAGTTTTTTTGAAGTGGATTTCAATTTAAAACATGAATAATAGGGCGGAAAAAGACTTGTTTTAATGATGTTTTCCGTAATTACCGAAAAATTTTAGTTTATTATCTCAGCCAATGACTTAACGGATGTGTGATTTAGTTTTTGGCTTTGAAATGATGCATAACTGAAATCTGACACCACTTATAAATATTTTCTTAACACAACTCAACTTTAAACTAAATTAATTGATTACAAACACTTAAATGTGTAAATTAAGTGCCAAATAAAACACTCAAAAGAGTTAATGTACTTTCTTATCAATCGTTGAGTGCTTTTTGTCATTATTTTCTAAATGATTTTGATTTCCTTAAGTACTAGTACTTGAAAACAATTTAATTGTTAATGAAAACTATAACTTAATTGCCTATAAATACATGATATAAGAAGAGAATCACGATTTTGAATGTACTCATAAAAACTGAAACAGTTTTCGAGTCTTTAAGAAAGTTTTTTCAAAATGAACATAAAATTAACTTTAATTTTAATAACCTTTTATAGTATAAAAGTTTACTCAATTGAAACCAATAAAACTTTTATTGAAGAAAAACTCGTAGTTATGAAAGAAGATATACTTGAAAATTGTA
>JAQFZT010001626.1:0-14340 GCA_034696325.1 Camisiidae sp.
TGAGTAAAACGCGTTCAAAGTTTAAGCACAAATTCAAAATTATGCAAAACTAATAGTTAAAAATAAAACAATTCTCATAAAATTTTTATATTTAAACATATAACCAAAAGTTGTTATCTTATAGCTTATGGTTTAGAGAATATATTTAAAGAAAAAAAATTTAAAATAGCTTAACTGAGTTTACGTTTGTCTGGCTTGACTCCACACATATATATATTAAATACAGTGTGTAAATTAATGGACTTCACAATTTTTAAATTTTCTTATTCAAAAAATAATAGATAGTTTTACACGAATTTTTTAAAAGAAAGATGAATAATGGAAAATTATAATAGGATGTGCTAGATATGCCACAAGTCCAACATTTCTCACTAAATCATCAAAAACGGTATTTTTCAATTTTATCTAAACTGTGATTTAACTTTTTTCAACCAAATAATATTTTTACACTATAAGAAATGCACTAAAAATATTCACTAGTTTTCGAATAATTAATCTTTAAAATTATGATTAAAACTAATATATTCCGAACAAATCTTAAAAAGAGTTTTTTTTCAAAATAGTATTTTTAAGTTGTCATATATTGTTAGATTATTTAATTGTCTTTATTTGAAAATTGCAGAAAGTTTTCATAATTTAAATATATTTGTGTCAACATTTTAGTTAATTCGAAATTTTGTAATTTGTATCATCAAGTATTTAATGTTTGTATCTTAAGATATAGCCTCGTTTTCTTAACATTTTTATCAACACTATCTTTATAATTAAGTTATGCTATGTTTTATTGCTCTATCATTTATCTATATTCCAAGTGTCAAAGTTAGATTTCATCAAAATATGTGAACTCAAAATAGAGCAAAACTAAGAAATTTTTAAAAGATAATTTTTGCCAAAAATCGAATATTAATTTGTGTCAAAAATTTATGAGAAAAACTAAGAAAAAAACTGATGAAAGAACTAATCGTTAGAGTTGAAGCTTTAACAATGCTATCATTTTATGAACATCATCAGTGGGCTATTATAGAGTTGAAATGACTTTGAGCTAAACGAGCAAAATGTAAAAATAAAAATTTTCAAGAAGAAGTTATTCAATCGTTTTTGTATTGAATGGTAACGATGAAATTGAAAAAGTTTTATGATCATACCCAACAACCATCAAATGTTTAGAGCTCTGATGAATTATATTATGCTAATATTCTAAACTTGGATAAGAGAGATCTTTTTTTATATTTTGAGACCATAAAACCTCATTAATCAAGTTCCCGATTTTAAGGTCATTTTATCGATCACTCCCTTTATCATGAGTTCTCAATGAAAACTTAATAAATTTACGTTGAATTGGGGTTTGAAAGATATTTAGCCATTTTGATAGTATCATAAAATAACATTTATGTTACTTTTGTAATAACATGAAAGTTTATAAAACTAACTGCGGAACAGCTAATGGCCACAGGATAAACTTATATTAAATAGTTTTTTAGAAACCATAATATCATTTCAAAAATAACATAAATGTTATTTCATGAAATTCTTTTTATATTTCGTATATTTCTTATTCAGAATCAGAAAATAATTTATTGGACAACCAATTTTTCCCACTTGTGAGAGAAAAAATGTCAGGTTTTTCAAAGAAATTTTTAAAAATGAGTCCCTCAGGAAATTTTTGACCTGCAAATCATATGTTTTAATCCATTGCTCGTATTTGTACATTTGGTAAATGTGAAAGTGCGAGGCATAAATCTATATCTTTATGTGTTATATGGTTGTATCTGTATCCTTATGTAATAAATCTATATAAAATTAGAGTCTATCGATCGCATTATCTTTTTCCGGGTTTCCTTTTTTGGAATAAGTATCAAATCAACGGATTTCTCATATCTCTATATTTCGATTTCAAAAGACCGATACTTTTTGTGTTGAGGACATTTCAAAAATTGATTTTATAATAAAACATCACTACTAGTCTTACAATCAAAAAGACTTGTTGGAGGACTCGGTTGTAGTAATTGAATACCTGTGTCCTTACATGAGTGACAGTTTGCTCTATCCATTCAGTTAAAAATAGATTAACGCATCAATTAATCAACAAAAGATACTCTTTAATGTCATCATTATTTAGAAAACAAATTAATGTTTAAAAGAATTTTCTAATTTGTCAGCAACAAAAATGATAACTCTTTAATCATTTATTAAAAAAATAAAAATTATTGATGATAAATGTTTGTTATTATAGTCATGAGAATATCAAATAAATAGTTTCAAACATGAACCTCTTGATGCACAGGAGGCACACTTTATTATGATGTTTATTCGATAATTTTGAGTGATTATTGTATTAATAATTCCTTTGAGACTATTTTACAAAATACATACTTAAAGGGTCAAAATTAAATACTGATTAGTTTTTAACAGCTAAATGTTTTCTTAGAAAATATAGAAACTCATTACTCTTAACTCATTAGAAGAGTTTTATCTTGAAATGCATTTTTCTATTCAGAATAATATTATTTGGAGAGGCAAACAAATCATTGGTGTACAGACAAGAAATAAATTCCATGCTTGAAATTCTATAGTCACTATCGATTAGACTATAAGAGATAGAACATGGAATTTATTTCTTGTCTGTACTCTAAGGCTTCCAAAACATACTGTGGGCGGGAATGGTATTTTACACCATTGAAAAATGGACACAATTTTTACTCCCTTATTCCATTCCATTTTGATTGATTTTCTCTATTGCCCGAAAAAATGATATATGAGCCTAAAAATGTATTTTGGAATAATATTTGGTGAAATAGGGTCATCAATTGAAGAATAGATTTCATTTTAAGTCACAATACTATTTTTTATTGGCCCACAAATATGGTCCACAGACCGCGGTTTGGAAAGCCCTGGTATACTCTGTATTCAACAGCTCTCGTTCTTTAATTGATTGGTTCTGACAATCTTTCAGTTTCTGTACACAAAAACTTTCTCAAAGTCACGAATAATAATGAATACTTGATATAAGTTAGAAGTTTATAAAACGACCTATAATTGAGTGACTCAAATGTATGAATAAAAATGAGTACTGTTTCATGAGAACAAGTTTTAAAAACAAAGAATAAATGCAAAAGTTTTAATTTATAAATATTATTATTCATTTGAGAAAGTCAAGAGTCTCGTTAATGAATAAATTTTTAGAATGAATTTTCTTCTTATTATGTTTGAATATGTGGTGAACATTAGTTATGAACTAAATAACTCTAAATTGAACTTTTTATTAGTACTGAAGCTGTTCAATATCCTTTTGGTTCGAGAATCACTTTGCCTGATATGAACAATAATCCTTTGACATTTGATATATCAGTTTGACTGCTGTGATATTGCCACTCATTTTCTGTCAACTATACAGCAGAGGTCAGCGGTTGACCAATCATTTTTCTGGCCCTCTCAGATATTTTGGGGAATTAAATTACAATCGTTAGCAGAATGAAAATTCAAACATTTCAAACTTTACAGTACTTCAACATCAAATTGACGTAAGATAACGTCTATAAGAACGTTAGTGCGCAAGTGTTACGTTGGAAAAAAAATTTCCTCTCTAAAGGGCTTAATAAATTCAGAATATAAACCAATTTATAAGATCACAACTGAGTTCAGGATTCAGTCTTATAATGACAGAAACACAAAACTTATTATTTTCATCCAAAAGTATTTTAATCTAAAAAGTATAGAAATACTGGAACAAAATCTTATAAAACTTTCAAATAAATATGTTTGACATATGTATTTAGACGACTGAGTGACCCAATTCTCAACTTATTCCAAATAATCGTTTTTATTTCACAACTCTTAAGCAATTTAAAGATTTTTTTAATCTCTTAAAATCGTTCATATGAGCAAAATTTAATAAAAATTAGGGTCCGTTTCGTAGAATTTCGAAAGTCATTGATCAATCACATTTTCAAAATATCAATTTCAAATTTTATTCTCCGAGTCAAAACTTCAAAAACTTAGCTTTAAACCAAAAATTATTAGAGGTGGAGAATGACTTCGGTCCGGGGTGGGGGTGGGGGTGTAGCTGGGGGTGGGGGTTTGATGCAAAACCTCAAAACAAAAATATAATCATTTTAAACACATGTAGCATTCATTTTTATATTTATCTGAAAAATAATTCAATTTTTAAAATGAATTCGACTAAGATTACAGAGAAAAGCCTGAGTGATGCGCAAACTTTTTTTAATCCCTGAAAGAGGTTCAGTTTATTTTAAGGGTAACTCAGGATAAATGGGGTCTCAAAAGTTTAGTTTTCTAGTGTATAGATAATCCTCTAGAATAATGGTTATATATTTTTATTTTTTAAGAAGTCCAGTGTATTTTTAAATTAAATTCTTTATTTAAAAAAATTTTCGAAATTGAAGCTTTTTTTAAATTATTTTTTGGAATTTTTGATTCAAAAATATTGAATTTTGTTGAAGTAGTAAAATTGTCATTAGTCTAGAATTTATAGAAATACAAAATGTTTCTCATGATATTTTTATATATCAAGAACTTAACCCTCCAAAAAATTGTTTGGTCCCCCTTTTTATTTTGAATGAATCTAACATAAAAAATTTAAAGTTACAATAGATTTAATTAAATATTTGATAAAAATAAACTATTTTGCAAACTTTATAAATGAATATTTTGAGTTAATAAACATTTAATAATTAATTAAAATGAAATATAATAATTAAAGTTAATAAAAACTTAATACAAAGGAAATTTTGGCCTGATTTCTGAAATGATATCTAAGAATGGGTCTTGATTATGTATTGATCGCCACCAATATTAATTATTCTTCATGTGATTGATAAGCTTAAGATTCCTGAATGAATTAATGGTTAACACCTGTTAATAAATCTCTTGCGAATGAAATGTTATAGCAAATCCTTTGGGAATTAATAGCAATCTATTTCTCGTGGTTTATTTTTTCAAATGAATTTCCCTTGTTTTAAATATTAGTTTGAATCTAAAATTTGCTTCAAATTAATTCATTTTAAATTTTGACATTTTTTCTAAATCCAAAATTCCAAAAAATCATTTTAAAAAAGTTTCAATTTAGAAAAAATTTTATTTTAAAAATATAATTTCATTTAAAAATACACTGGAGTATTAGAAATAAAAAATATAATCAATATTTTCACTGTTTTCAGTGAATATTATATGAAATATTTTTAATGCTTTAGTTATCATACTGTAGACAAGATGAGACGTATAGACTCTTTTACCAAGTTTTATGTGAAGATAACGAAGTGTGGATTTAACTATAAGTACATTTATATACCTCTATTTGGGACTCAAACATTTTGTGATTTTACAGGATGTTATTTTAGAGGAAATTGGAATTTATGTTTTAAAACTTTAATATTTAAAGCTATGATCGATGAAAAAACTATAACATAAAAAACAAGTAAGAGTGAAGTGTTTCCACAAATTGCTGATTATTTAAGTATAAAATGGCAATTATGTGGCCAGATATGCATCTCATTATATATGATATTGAATGGGATCGCATGACGAGTTGAGGCGTAAACGGCTCATATATTTTGCACATTCAGTCAATATAACCTAGTTTTGTAAGCAATGTTTGCAGTTTTGATCAATAACAATATAGTCATATACAGTACAACTCTCATTAGACTCATCTGTCTGTTCACTGCTAAACCGAATTTATCTTACTTTTGAGATTAATTGAATGTAGTTAAGCATATTATCTCCATTAAGTTTCATAAAGTAAGTGAGGCTTTGCTTATCAACCCATTACTTCTTTTTATAGGTAATACAAACTATTTATATTAAGTAAAGTTCAGTTCATCGTTAGTAAGATAATAAAATAATGGAATAATCACAATCATTAAGCGAAGAAAAGTCATTGTCTTCAGTGCTTAATTAATTGGACTACACTTCGTTTAACCCAAATTCATTTCTTCTAAAAACCTCTTTTACTACTCTAAGAGTCAATTGAGCCCTCAATGCAATAGTTGATTTCAGAAAAAAATTCAATAATTAAAGAGCTTTCTGTTGACATTGAAATTTGTGTGAATGCACACTCAGTCCAAGTGAATCCTCATTTGCGTTCGTCAGCATTTCGAGGATAGGATTTACTTCAAAATGAGGGTTCAATCCGATTGATTTGAATCCTCTTTTCAATCTTCAATCGCGTCCGAAAGAGGATTCAAATAGAGATTGGATTGAAAATGAGGATCGAACGGGCTCTTACTCAGACTCAGACTCAGACTCATATGATTCTCATTAAGCCGTTTCTACTTTAAGCCGTTTCTACTTTAAGCCGCTTCTACATTAAGCCCTTTTCTACACTGAGCCCTTTTCCCGCCCAACCCTTTCCCTATAATCATAAATTTGAATCGAATAAGGTTCCTTGGTTGAATGAATCCTAAGTTTAAGGGATTATAGAATAAACTGAAGTCAGTTCATCAGAACAATAAGTTTATTAATATTCTTTTAAGTATAACTCATACAGTGATTTACAGTCACTAAAACATGAAAGCCATGCTATCATTAATTATGTTATTGAATAAATTAATGACATTTAAAATGTATAAAAATGAAATTTTTCATATAAAGTTATCTATGAGTTACTGAAATAGCAATTAATTATGAAAAAAATTTTGGTAAAGCGCTTGACATAATGAACAAAAAAAATTTTTATGAGAGCTAATTATAAAATTATGAGAAATTTGTGCAAAAAATACTAAAACATTTGATTAGTTTTTGTTTAAAAAAGAAATATAAGCCGTTCTAAACTTAACTTAAGCCGTTTTTTAACCAAAAATAAAACGATGATTGAGTTGTAGTTATTTTTCAAATATTAAAGTCTTCAGAGAGATAACAAAAGTTATTTCATATTCAATGAATTCACGAATTAAATCTAATTTCTTTAGAATTAAATTTATTTTTGAGTTTGAAAATGGGATCATTTTTTTAAATGCAATAGTTTAAGGGATTAAAAACACGGTTTAATTTGTATGAAATGAATTTGGGTGAAGTTAAGTGCTCTTAATTAATTCACGCTTAAAAAGTCTATCATGAGTTAAGTTCAGTAATGAAATATTAACAATTATTATTAAGTTTCTTTTTTTATTTGATTTCTTCTTTTTTATGGATTATTAAATTGAGTTTTGAATTAAAATCTGTCATTTTCAGGTTTTAAAAGCTCAAGAAAAAACAGTTAATTGTTTTATTAAAAAACAGGTTAAAATTACCAAATTAAACTTTAATGCATTGATGAAGCTATTCATGTCAATTTTATAATTGGTTATAACTGTCTTTCATTTGAATGAAAAAAATTTGTCATTAAAATCATTTATTCAACAAACTTTATGGCCTTTTTTTATTTCAAAAACAATCAATTCTGAGAAATATAAATTAAAAGTCTTTTTGAAGTTTATATTGAATACCAAAACTTAGTGACAAAACTTAATAACAAAACTTAGAACAGGTGTTTATCGACTAAATTTTTTGAGATATAGCCAATATGTCTTCTCAATCGAGTAGCGCCTCAACTAATGGTAGCAATAATAGTGATAATAATAAATTTATTTCATATCCACCTCAAGAACTCTTGAATATAATATATGATTATCTGTTGGAAAGTTTGCCCAAATGCTATTGGAACCAAAGTGTTTCTCTAAACTGTGGATCACAAGTGGCTCATTCGCATTCTTCACTTTTCAGTAATGTTATAGCTTTGGATACTATTGACTGTGTTGTGAGCGATGCGCAAAAACTCTATAAGACATTTGACATTACATATAAAGTATTGAATAGTTTGAAACCTTCATTTAAATTTTAATAAAAGATTTGAGTAAATGAATGAAAAAAAATTTAAATAATTAGAAAAGTAAAAATAGATTAAAAATAAGATAAAATAATTTGAAAAGATAGGACGCAGGCAGCAAAAAATGTTTATTTAATTTTTAAAAGTTATTTCACATTTAATAATAACTTAGATTTGTTCTAATATATATTTGATTTTTGAAATTTTTATTTAAATTTTGCTGATTTGCTGCCTGTTTAGCACAACAAGTTTTTGATAATGTCTCTAAACACTTATGCATTTAAACCTAATTTTAATTTTTTCAATATTATATTTAAATGATTGTGTTTAGTCATGTTCAAATCAAGCCCTTTTCGAGATCGCTTCTAAATCAGTACAACTATTGACTGCATGTCAGAGTATTCATTGGATTGATTTAAACAGTTTCGTCACAGAAATGGATAGAATTCTTGTCTCGAAAGGAATTCTGGCATTGATTGGTTACAGTCTAGATGAAGTCGTAGATCTAAATAATACAGAAGATAATAGATTCAGTGATCTATTGTTGAGTACATTTGTTAGCGAAGAATTGATACCTTATAAGTATGTTATGCAATAAGTTAGTAATTGAAAAAATTTATTCAAAATTTGCTCTTTCTTAGAAAAGATTACGAACGAATCAATTTTCCTCATAATTACGAAACGAAATTTTTAGATGGCTTTATCCACGCAAGAGATATTACCGCTGAAGAATTGACACAAGTTATTAAAAGTTGGCCAAGTTTTCAGGGTTTGTATGAAGACAATAAAGAATGTGCCGATTCTGTGATACAACGTTTTGAGACACAACTCAAAAGTATTGTTAATAATGAAAATCTATTCAAAATCAATCTCGTATTGCAAACACCCTTTTTTGTAATTATGGGAAGAAAGAAATGATTCAATTTTCAACACAAATTAAAGTGAAACTTTTGAGCAAAATTGCTATAGAAATAAATGAATGTTGACCTGAATAAAATTTGTATTTAATTTTATTTATAGCCAATAATGTTATTTAAGTTATAAATTATTTACGCTTAACGTTATTTTTCTTATATAAATATTGAGAATAAAAGATTGAATAAATTTGATTAGAGAATATACAGTTCATGTAATGAGTTCAAAGGACAGGTTCAAAAAGGCTATCAATTCCATACCATACAAAAAGAAGGGCTGAACTTAAAAATCAAACTTCAAAGTGAACTGGAGTTTGTGGACCTATGTATTCGTTATGATCAGATGAAGTGCTCTGTCGTGGAAACACTTTATATGCTTCTATAGTTGAAGCCTCAGATGCGTGTCTTTGTATATCAGGTGATCGGCTCTGAGTTTCAGTTAATTGTTTTTCTTTATGCAGGAATTGAAAAAATTGAAGATTTTTCTCACTTTGCAAACGACGCTTCTGTTCACTTCTTGGCTTATAACTAGTTAAAGGACTTTCCGTTTTATTTTTGATCGAACCTCTCAAATAGGGACTCATTTTTCTCTGATAAGATTGATCTTTAAGATGACTGTATAATAAATCAATGATATATAAGAAGACACAAAATTGAATCATTATCACAGAAAAGTAGAGAGTAATCAAACATAAGTATAAGCGATGGATTTCTTCTTCAACTTTTGCACATTTGAGGAAACAATTAATGCTGTCATTACGTTCAGCTAACGATTTGAATGTGTTTATAGTGATCTTTAACTCTATTGGTATTATAGTTGCGATCGATATGGCGTTAACACTGAATAACGGACTAATTTTCACCCAACTTGGGATCGAATCATAGATTTGGCTTAAACTCCATGACAAAAATCTTGAACCATTTACTGATTCTTCATTTTTGATGAAAGATTTAACACCATTTGTAGTTTTATTATTGTTATTTGATTGACAAATTTTTTTGGTCGATTTCATTTTAATGCTAACGAAAATAAAAATTATATCCATAAAAAGTCATTGAGTGAAATATATTCTTAAAGTTATAAAGTCTAAACTCATAAGTTTTCATTAAACTGACCAATGATTTAACTTGAATTTATTCATAAAAAGGGTTTCAATTAGTGTAATTACGAGAATATTACACGTAATTTACGTCATATTACACCAAATTACTAAATTTTACATCTATTTTACAGTATTTTACAGATTTTGAGTAATATTACGGGTAATAATACGCGTAATATTATACTCAAAAAGATTTTTACGCGTAATATTCCAACCCTAGTTTGAATAGTGAATGGGCTTTATTGAGTGGGAAAATTTAATGCGAAAACGCTGTAAACCTGTACTAAAATAATTGATTGAAAAGTATGAACTTTGAAAAGTACCTTTTGATAAAAGGAGAAATACATCCAATTAATCCGATTACAACAATAACAGAAGAGATGAAGAAATAATTCTTAATCAATTTGGTATTTAGTAGAGGCAATGGTTCATACAATTTATTTGATTCAATTTTGAGCCATTGAGTGGCTGTTAGAATCGCTAAACCATAGATAATACTTAATAAACTGCCGGTAAATACAATTATTTTGCGACATAATAGCCAATCGTGTTGTGATTTTGATTCTCCGTATAAAATAGCACTCTGTATAACACGTCGTTTATTTTTCAGAGAAAACATTTCATTCAATTCTAACTTTTCATTCAATTGTAACTTTAAATTAAGCGAAACGAATGGCTTTCAAACCATAGAATTTACAAAAAGAAAGTTTTTTCACATATTAATCAACATTATGTAATAGCATTTTTCTGGGTTTGCAACAAAACTAAGGTTTATATTCAATGTTTAATAGTCTCATTCATTTCAAGAGGTCTTCTTTAATATCAGGATTTGAGAGTTAGTTTACTTTATAAGTAATTGTTTAGATTTTGTACCTCTACTTTCATAATGATTAATGATTCAAAACTCATTTAAAGTATACTATTTCAGGAAAATCGACATAATCCTTGAGATTATGACAATTTCAAATAGTATCTGTTGAATGAGTCAAATAATTAATTAAATAAACAAATTTTGACTCGAGAATCTATGAGCACAACTACTACTGTTAGTCAGGCTTTAATGTCAAACTTGAATCCTTTGCAGCTTTAATAATACTCTTATCATTGCTTTGAATGTTTAAATAAAAATTTATGCAAAAACCAAAAATTGAATTATTTGCTTAAATTTTTCTTTCTCTTTAATGAATTTGATTAACTTTTATTGAATGAAAACTAACTGTATTGATAAAGTTGGAAGAAAGTGTCATATAAGGTTAGTTGACTCTTGCGAACAACAATGTTAAACAATTATATTTCATTTACATAATACTAGTTAGCATTGGTTAGTATGAGATAAAAATCATATCGAATGTTAATTATTTGAGTGAAAAGTTGCGAATTAAATTGTTTCCAGAATTCAAGTTATTAAAAATGAATACAATTTTCTGACAGCATTTTTAAAAGTCTTTAGTGCGTGAAAAAATTATGTTATGCTCATTAACGGAAGTAATGCTAGAGAGAGATAAAATTGCACTCAAACTAAACTCTTTACCAACGAATCCATATAAGAAAGAACGTAAAAATCCTTGATATTTAGCACAACCTTTTTTATAATGAAAATATCTATTTGTTTTAAAATTTATGACACAAAAAGTTATTAAAACCGAAAAATACTTCAAACTTTGTGTTGAGTGAAGGACATAAAGTATACTAATTGTATAGAAAGGGAAATACTTTGGACTTATTTCAAGGAAACAATGAAATTAAAAATTGATATACAATTGGAAAATAGTCTGCTAAAGACAAGAAAGCAAGACGTGTTCTCTCATTTACAATAGGATTCATTCAAAGTAATGAATAGTTATTATGGTCACAGTTCGTGTTTAAGATGAATGACAAGATATTTTTATTTATTGTGTCAATAATTTTGGTCAATTTGAGAACTACAGCAACTGTTCACGACGAAGACGCAGACCTACCAATTAAGAGACTAAACGCAGGTCAAGCCACCACTTTCAAGATACCATTAGAAGAGGCATTGGAAAGGATTCGTTCTTATCCTCACAGAAAAGATGCGCTCATCAGAAGTCTTGGAGCCACTGCTCTCAAACAGCGCGCCGGAAGAAATCTTATCTTTAGAGTATTGTTAACAATAAGTAAGTATTAATATTTAAAAGTAAGTTAACTTTGAGTTAACCCAAAACTTTTGATCACAAGAATTAAGTTTTCAAAAACAATTTTTTGGGTTTGATTTAAAATGTTATTTGACTAATAATTAACTTTTTGATAGGCTATCAAAACGATTTGATTGAATGTACAGCAGAAGTGTTCTGCGAAATTACATGCAATGATGAGGTGAAGAAAGAGGCCAATAGTTATTTCGATACTTATCCGACTGACGACTATTTTGTGACTTATGTTCTCGAAGCGACCGAAAGAGGCAGAGAATTAGGTGCCAGTTATGATTGTGCCACTTGTCAGAAGTTATACCCCTTATGCAAAAGCAATAAAATACGCCAACAAGTGGTCGATAAATACTATTATCTGTTCGATGTAACTAATTATGTACTCAAAAAATTACCCGCTTAAGGATCAGTATTCAAATGTTAGTCATATTTAGTGATTAAAAATTAAAATTTTATTTCATTTCAACTGAATTGTGTTTTAATTTAATTTAAATTTTGTTTACAATTGTTATTGTGTTGGTATTAATGTTGAATGTGTTACTAACTATTGGTGTCTTTTAAATAAGTTAATTGATGGGTTCCCGACTTGTTTCTGACTAATTCTTGAACGGAGTAATACCACGGACCAATTCGTGTATGATTTAATAAATCTTTGAATGCATCGCAGCCTTCGATTGAGTTCAAGACACCGTAAACGGCCTTAAAAATAGAAAGAATTTAAGTCATTATTGAATGACTTTGAGAGATAAATAAATAATTGAAGGCAAGTCTCACCAAATCAGCTAAATTAGGTTTATCAGTGCCCATGAATTTTCTGTCTTTTCCGATAGCTTTCATCCAATGCTGACTCGAGTCATACAAAGAAGCCCTGACATCATCTTTGAGTAAATGCTTTTTCTTAAGTTTCTTTCCAATCAAATACATAGCACTCGCGCCCATATATATAACTAGATATCTCTCCCAAAGTGAGAAGTTCTTATCCCATTCGCCAACGATTGAGAAATAGCGGAACGAACGCAAAGACTCATCCATTGTTCGATAGATATTCGGCGATAATGTATGGACTAAGTAGTCGTCTGCCCAACGCCTCCAATTGCGCTCTTCAGCGATTGTGCTCTCAATCTTCTTATACTTCTGTTCTTTGATGTCTCCAAACATTAAGAAATATCTATTGACTATTTCGTTGACTTTCTTTCCGTCATCTTTAAGCACTTCCATGTTCTGATACCATGGAACTATACTCTTCAGGGTTTCGTTATTGTGTCGCGAATCAGGTTTACGTGATATCAGATATGAGGCCAGCGCTGAGATTATTGTTGTCGAATCATTCAATTGCTATTCAATTCATAAACAATTTTAGCTTTAATTCAAAGTTTACACTAAAAGTTAAATCATTTCATATTATATAGTCTAAGAGTATGACTCACCAGAACTTCTTCTTCTCCGTTCTTCTGCGCCAAAAGAATGGGTACTTTTCTATACTTAGAAAACTTGATTTGTTGTCTTAGCACTGGATTCACTTCAATCACATCATAAGGTATTCCGTGATAATCAAGAAATGCTCTGACTTTACAACAAAAAGGGCACGTCTGGTATTGATATAAAGTAAACTTCATGTCCAAATCTGTTGGACCCGAAACCTAATCAATGCAAAAGTTATATAAAAGTTATATAATTGAAAAAATCAAAACTTTCAAACATTAAATATAATGTAAACATCAAAATAGTAAAAACACGATAAATAGCAAACGAAAATTAGAGCCATAAATAAAGTAAAGTCATAGTTAAGCGCATAGAGGAAAAGGTACAAAAACTCGGTTGTATTTAAGCTGTTGAGTGAATTTTTTGGCGATTTATAATAATCTGATTTTGTGGTTATTCTTAATATTACTCACAATTCTTGATGGAATGATTTGCGGCACTTGAGAAGCCATTAAGAGCTGGGCCGCAGCTGAAGGTATTTCTCGGTTTCGACTAAATTTAGACTTATTTTTATTGTAATAGTCGTTAAGCAGTAATATAGCAATAGTTGCGGAACCGAATGACAGACCGATTACTAAATTTTTCCCCCTTTTGGCCGATAAGAGTTTACTTACGCTAACGAATTGCCGATCACTTATTTGTCCCCATTTCCTACTCCACTCTGATCTCACTGAACACAATTGTCTAGTTCGAAGCAATGATCTATTAATCAGGATTATATTTTGTCCAAATAATAGCCTAAAAGATGCCATTTTTCACTTTCTTAACTCATGCCTTTTCACAACATTTTTCTTATTCATATTTATTATGCCTTTCAATTCAAAATGTCTACAATTTTTCTCATTCAATCATAT
>JAQFZT010001627.1:0-14339 GCA_034696325.1 Camisiidae sp.
TACCTAGTATATTACTCTAAAGAGATTGGGTCCGAACAGTAAGGGCACAATGTTGAAAAACGACAAAAACTAAAAATTGTTATTATTTTTATCTCTTAACATTAAAATTTTGAGTCCCTAGGGTCCTAGGGTCCTGAGTATGTTATCATTAAATTCATCTCAGTGAGTATGTTTAAATGATATATAACTCAATAAGGTGTACAAAGTCCGAGAATACATTTAGCAGAACCCGAAACTTCGAACATTTTTGGCCCATAACTTTTGAACCTACGGCCCGATTGCTTCGGACCCGGTGAGACTATTACTCCACTCGACGAGACCTTTCGATTGATATATATCTTGATACAATATTATATGTAGGCAATTCTTTAATGGAAGTCCTGACAAGCCCTTTGCGAAAGTTTGTCGGAAATTATTAAAAAAAACTTTTGACTCGTTGGCACCGATTGAACAAAATACTGATCCTTATAAAACTGATCTGCCTCGTTTTTAAAACTATGTATTCTTTCAATTTTGAGATGTTATTTCAATTCGTCGCTTACATTTTGCTGATAGTTGAGAATTCATAAAATATTTAGTTTAATTGAAATAAAATAAAAATCAGCGAAACATCATTAGTGAACCTTTACAGTAATGTATCTATAATAATATATTTAATGTTTAACACCTTAACCAGCAATTAATTAATATTTTGTGTGAATCAGAACTTAAATCGTGGTGAAAATGAGAACTTTAAATTTTTACACTTTTAACATGTGTTGGAACACAACCAGTTTGTGGATCCACACTTTCTGTTCGTTCGTCTGTCATGACCCCTTTGAGTGTAATTCAAAATTTTTGGCAAAATTCTAGGTTTTTCTTCTAGAAAAATGAGATTCTGCTCTTTGGCATGATTTGAATTTTGATATTTAGTCTGAGAAAAACTTTTGATTGTAGCCATTTTGGAACTTTTCACCCTTATATTATTTTATACTTTATATGAGAGTGAGTAAAGCCAAAGGGGACCCAAAAGTTTTCATATCTACATTTGAAGGCATTGATGATTTCTTTCAAAAAAATGACGATTTGTTAATACATGTTTTATGGTATGCTCCCTCTGGCTTTACTTCTGATGGTTATAACTATGATTATTTTCAAATATTAATTTCATTTTATTTGACTTTCATAACAACGTAAGAATTTTCAAAATCATCTGTTCTTTCATTATTATCGATACAATCGTCGTAAACGTTTTTTTCTCTTTCATAAGGTATTGCATTCATCTGTGTATAAGACGTTTTAGGAAACATATTATCTGCATATCTTTCGTCATTGATTGTCTCATATAATTCTGTGTCGAATTGTTTGGGTTCAACCACATCATAATCTGCGTAAAGATTTGAATGACGAGAACTCAATTGATTAGAGCGAGCTCTTTTCATTCTCATATAACAATAAATTGAAAGTGCAGTCAAACTGAATGTTAGAATCAAAGTTATCATAACTATTATTATAATTGTTGCTAAATTTAATTTAGATTCTGAAATATAAAATAAAAATATATTAAAGTAATTAAAATAAAGATTAATTATGAATTAAATTGATACCGCTTTGAGTTATCTGAGTGTTCAAACAATTGGGTAAACTATCACTCCATTCTCCTTCTTTACCACAAACTCTAATTTCCTTTCCAATGAAAATCTGAATCTCATTTTTGCAGCGAAAATAAGCTTTGGTTCCTTCGATCGCAGACCAGAGAGAATTGTTATGATAATAAACATTTTCATACATATAAACTTCAGTCAAATGTTTATCACTTAATTGAAATTTATTGCAAGTTTTAATAGGGAAACAAAGTGGTAAACTTCCCTTCCATTTCATATCTGTTCCACAAACTAACTCATGAGTATCACCACCAAAATTATCTAATCGTCTGAATCCGTGCGCACATTTGAACGCATATTTGGTTTGATGATTAATTACATGACTCTCTAAACCGATAGGTATTTCTGGAGTTCCACAAATAGGTTCTCGAGGGTTACCATCATTGGTGTACTGTTGGGCCAGAATAAAAGTGGCCAAATCTAAGTTAAGTATATTATCAGATTCTGTTTCGATCGTAACAATATCTGACATGTCTTTAAGTTCTTTATCGAAATTCTTTCCATCTTTTGATTCACATGAGAACCAATAGTCAAATCGAGTTGAATTGTGAAGCCATGGAGACACTGAACTGTGACTATTAAGAACGCATTCCCGATACGGACTTACAGTAACTCGTGTTATATTGAATTTAGTTTCTCTTATTCTTTCGTCAATCAAATGGTTAACAACTGATAAACTGATTCGTACCAATTGAAACATTCCTTTAGAGTTCATTTGGAGCTCAATTTTATAACTTCTAGATCCTTTGGCGCGAAGGGGTATTGCATATCGTTCTGCTATAAAAGAATTTCCGAACTTGGTAAACTCTTCTAAATTTGATGTGTTATATTCTCGAATAAAATTTCCATTTTGTTTGTTGAAAATTCTTGCAAACTTCAAATCATTATCACGGTATGAGTTACCTATTTAGATGCACAGGACTTAAAATTATGATCGTGGATAACAGCCCAAAACTAGTGATGGGACGTCTGTTGGCAGGCTTTAGCGTTTGTTTTCTCTATCATGTACAGAGAGGGTAATAGGAGTATGTTTCAACTCAATCGTAATAATTGATAAGAATGCATGTCCAAAGCATGAAATGATAAGATCTATTTCACTCATGCTTAGGACATGCATTCTTATCAATTATTATTAATAAGTTAAAACACACTCCCATTACCCCGTCTGTAAACATATGCACAGTTATTAAGAAACCTACCCGCACGGTTTTGGATGATTTCCTATGCCTTAACTTAGATGATTTCAAGTGAAATTTTTTTTGAATGAATGGCCTGTTGGAGCGGAACTTTTGCCTTGAGAGACTTTATCCGCTCCTGCACCGTCTATCAATGAGTACAGGTCATTTGCTGAAGAAAACCACATAATAATTTTTAAATTCTGATGCAGGGAATCTAAAATACTAAAAAATGAATTGATACGTGTATTTTTGTTTGGGTGAAAAATTCTAGACTTGGAAATGACAGCACCTCAAACTTCAAAAACTAGAAATTTTGATGAACCATAACATTTATATTTTTAAACCGAAAATCTTCGAATCTATATTAAAATCTGCATTATATAAATATATATATATATGTATCAGAATTTGAAAATTATTATCTGGTTTTCCTGAGCAGATGACCTGTATTCATTGGTAAACAGTGCAGGAGTGGATGACGTCTCTCAGGTCAAAAGTTCCGTCCCAACAAACCAATCACTCAAAAAAGGCACTCGAAATCATCGAAAATCGTGCTGTAGGTTTTTTTTAATGACTGTATATACAGTACATGTGCGGTCACTGCAACTGCGTTTGTTTGTATATATGTATTTAAATAGAAATATGAATAGTCCCTCAGATACATCTGCCCGCATCCCATTATCCCAATTGTTATCCACGATAATAATTTTAGCTCCTGTAAAGTCAACTTTAGTTTGAGTCATAAAACTATTTTTTGTAATTATCTTTTTATGCAATTAAGATATTATTATAAAGAATTTTGTAGAACTCAAAAGTTTTTGACCACTCATTAAAGAATTTAAAAATTATTCTTTAAAAATATTAGAATATTGTAGTATTGATTCGATTCCGATTCCTAAAAAATTGTGATTCAATTCCGATTCTAGGAATCGAATCAACGCTACTGTAAAGAATCAAAAATTGTGTGAAATCTTGCTTAAACTGCATGAAAAGGCTGTAAAACTTGAAGAAGAAAATTATGATTTCAATCCAATTGGAGAAAAATGAACGCGATTTTTAATTCTAAATACTCTAAAAATTAAATTGTGTTAATTAATACTTTGAAAAATTTTAATTATAATTATTATAGTTGTAATCCAGAATCAATTTGTTTTTAAAAACATTTGTAAATTTTTATCATTATTTTTAATTAAACTTGAAATTTAAATAAAAATGACTGAATTTTTATTTCATTAGTCTCTTGATATAATCTTTCTTTTAGATTTTAAAAAGAATTTTATTACTGAAATATTTTTAATATCGATTCCAAGAATCGGAATCGTTAATCTAATTTCGACCCGATTCCTGTAAAAAAATTCTGATTCGATTTCGATTCCTGGAATTTTTTAAATTTCGATTGCGTTTCCAATTCTAGGAATCGCATCAACATTAGTTTGCAGTTATCAATGAATTTAAAAATCAAGGCCTTCCTGAAGTGCTACCATAACAGGCTTTATACTCATACTAATTTCCCAAATCAAGTTCAAATTCTATTCATTTTTGCTGCCCAAACTATACATGTGCATCTTGAGAAACTCTCGCACCCGCAAGACCTAACACCCATTTAAACTTTTTTCTTCAAATTTTCACTAATAAAATAAAAAAAATTTCCGTCAAGATTGATCGTTCGTGATCTTATTCGTACGTTTTTCGAAAAATTGATCGATCACTTACGAAATCCTACGATCAAAACCCTACTCAAAAGGGTCTTCAGCTCTAACTCTGAGCAAATCTATTGTTCATGTCATGCGATTTGTATTTTAAAAGCTGACACAAAAGAGGTGCTTTAATAAAAACTAGTGTTGATTCTGTTCCTAATTTTAGTTTCTATTCCTATTTCAGAAAAATTTTAATTTCTATTTCTATTCTAGGATCGGAATCAACACTAGTAAAAACTTTTCTCTATAAAAAGCTTAAGAAATTCGGAATATAAACAAGCATTTGAAAAAATAAGATCTTTATGAGATCAAAACTGAATCACATAGCCTTCAAAAATTCCCAAATATCAAAGTTTTTATCATAATTACCTTGATTTTGAACTTTCATAATCCACTTATGAAAACAAAAACATTACAACTTATTATTTTGATTCATTCTTAAAGAATTATTCGAAAAACTCTATATGATTAGTGAAACAAGGTCAAACTCTGAGTTTTTTCAGATAAATGTGCTTAATATTTGGGAATTTCAAAGATTATGTGACTAATAAGTAAGTTCTCATCCTATATCAAATGTTCATTTATATTCCTTTCTTAAGCCCTTGAAGGACATAATGTTTTTACTAACGCATCTTTTTTATACTTTTTTATTTTTATAATGCATCAAATTTTATCATTAAATATTTAAAAATAAATTAAGATTCCTTTTAAATTTGAATATTAATAGTAATAAGTGTCGACCTGTCGGAAATCCTACTTTCGCTAACTGTAAAATGAATTGTAATAATGGAATGTCAACAAGAATAAGCTCATATTTATGCTCTGCAAATTCCGAAATTTTTCTTTTTTCTAAATCTCAAAATTTTGAAGATATGACTAATTTTTTCTAAAAAGACAATGCTCAAACTCCTATTTGCAACTAACTATTTTGCGTCTACAGACGTCATGGATATCAGTCAATAGATCTCAACGAGTAGAACAAAAATGTTGATGGACTCAATCCATCGGTACACGGAGTCAAAAGTTATAGGTAAAAAACGAATTGTACAATATTCTGTGGGTCACGCCACCTAAAACAATGAGTGCAGCTCATGAAGATTAGTTCAATCACAATTCTTTCAATGTTCTGGTAGAGTGATTTTCTCAGAACCGAAGGGGTTTCGGGTGACCAACTAATTATATACTCACATTAATTTTTCCATGGTCGTGGAGAGCTATCTTTTCAATACCATAGTACAGCTACTCCAGGAAAGTTATGCATCCATCACTCATCAAGTGATGTGGATTATAAGGGTTTGATAACTTAAAACCACTACTCAATGCTAATACTTATTACTACTATTCAATGCTATTACTCATTAACATTTGAATTGTACGTTTGCCCGAATGTTTAATCAAGTTTATCACTGGATTATCCGGGATCTCTGCATGTCTTTCCTGGACCAATTGTACTGAGTTATGTTACATGTATAATTTAGAGTTGAAGCAAACCAAGAAAAGTATAAAATAATTTGCAATTTTTTTCATGCTACAATTCTTTTAAAATGTTAAAAAAGTTATCTCAGAATAAAAATGTTTAGGATAAACAATTTTAGAGTAGTTATAGAGTGTTTAAAGAGAATCAAAATAATTAACGTAAAAAGCCATAAAAATGATTTGTTAGCTCTATACAGATCAATTTTGTTTTCCGTGAAAACCTAGCAAAAGTATGTGTTTTTATTCCGGAATTCCGGCCTAATTTAAGAGAATTCAAATCCGAAAAAATAGAGGCTTTGGTGATAATAAATTATTCATAATATTTAAGTTAAAAGTATGAAATCTTCAAAAATTAAGTCATTAATAATTACCGCAAACAGCTTTGAGTCCCAAAAAATTTCCTTTAATACACTTTCGATATTGTTTTAATGATATATAATCATCACATTTATAAACAACAGTTTCTCCTTCGCTATAAGTGGTCTGAATTGGAGATAATTGTGATTTCAATGGTCTTCCGGGGTCACCACAAAAACCTTTCACTGACACAGAGGAAAAATCAATCGATTTAATATGTTTTATCAAGAAAATTAAAGTTAAAATCATTCGTTTTCTCATAAGAAACTTCATATTATATTTGTCTGAGGTTTTTAAACTGTGTTTACACTCATATTAATATAAAATTGAAAACACTTGGAAAAAAATGAAATGTATAACAACCTATTTTTCTGATTTGATGTATCCTTTAATTAGGATCCGTTTTATCATAAATAACTAGTTCAATACGTCACAAATCTATAAATATAATTAAATTCCCGTGAATTTTTTTAAATTTCAACAAAAAGGAAATGAAATCTTTGAGTCAAATTTATTTTTGTATTTAGAAATAAAAAGTTCATAAAGAGTGAATAAACTTCTCGCGAATAAACATCACAATGAAAGTTATGTTAAAATAGTTTATATAATTCTCTTCTATTTTTCATATTTTGGAAGCTTTATATGGTTTAAATTTGTAATAAGGGGACAATCTCTTGAGGAACGTCTCTGATAATGATTGAATAAACAATTTTTCTAAAGAATAAGTGCTGCTTTTATTATGTTTATTATGTGAAAATTTAAACAATACGCTAAAATAACTAATAAAGAGTCAAAGAATTAGCAAAATTACAAACATTTCAACTTTTTTTGTGAAATTTGGTTTGAAAACAAAAAAACTTACCTTATCGTAGTTTATACGTAGACTCATGTCTTTTTTATAATCATTAACCAGGAAAGCATACAAATACCAGAAAAGATAAAAATATTGGTCCGACGGGAGCTTTGTTGGCCAGAGATTTCGGACATTTTTTTATATATTCTGAATCTATAGCTCAAGCTGAGTCTCTCTCAGTCCGAGTCCCGGAAATCAATAGTTTACGAGAATAAAATTCCCGAAAATCGACGGGAGATTCCTTGGCCACAAAAATCCCCAAAAATTGTGAATTAAAATTGAACCTTAGCTCAAATCAAGTCAGATGAACTTAGTTGAAGTACCACCAACTAAGTTTAAGCACAAAAAAATTGAAGAGTTTTTCATTTAAAATTAAAATTTATTATAAAAATACGGTCAACTGAGACCGGCTCTGATTCAGTGAGAGCTGTGGATATGAAGAATATTAATCGATTCAGCTCGACAAGCAAAGTAGATGAAATCAAGAACTAAATTCCAGGCACCCCTCCCCGGAACATAGGTAAACGCCTGGAACCTACACTTAAGAAATACAAACCTCCTTGAGCAAATGTTCCAGGTGACCAATTTGTTGACGTTGTTAAGCCAAGTCGAATTACACCCTCTTTAACTTTGTAGCCTCCGGATTTTTGAATATTCACACTAAAACCGTCCGAAAACCCAAAAAATTATTTATCTGAATCAAAATTACGAAGGGTGTAATTCGACTTGGCTTAACAACGTCAACAAATTGGTCACCTGTGACTTTTGCTCAAGGAGGTTTGTATTTCTTAAGTGTATGTTCCAGGCGTTTATTTATTTTCCGGGGAGGGGTGCCTGGATTTAGTTCTTGATTTCATCCACTTTGCTTGTCGAGCTGAATCGATTAATATTCTTCATATCCACAGCTCTCACTGAATCAGAGCCGGTCTCAGTTGACCGTATTATTATAATAAATTTTGATTTTTTAAACGAAAAACTCTTTTTATCAATTTTTTGTGCTTAAACCTAGTTGGCGGTACTTCAACTAAGTTCATCTGACTTGATTTGAGCTAAGGTTCAATTTTAATTCATAATTTTTGGGGATTTTTGTGGCCGAGGAAACTCCCGTCGATCTTCGGGAATTTTATTCTCGTAAACTATTGATTTCCGGTAGATGATATATGACCGATAATTATCGGCATAGATCATGAAAATATTTTCGGTATTCTGGAATTTTCGTCGATTTTCGGAAATATTTTAATTTCTAAACTATTGATTTCCGGGACTCGGACTGAGAGAATTTTAGACTCAGCTTGAGCTATAGATTTAGAGTATATACAAAATATGTCCGAAATCTCTGGCCAAGAAAGCTCCCGTCGCACCAGAATATTTGTATTGTACATCTTTTTAATTTGATTTGTCTTGAATTTTACTTGAATTTTACTGCCATAATTGAAATGCCTACTTGGATCCCTAAAAATGTGTGGTCCCTTTAGTAACAATAGCACTGTTCGTCATCGATATCGTAAATCTTTTGAAAAATTGATAGAACATTTCCAAATTCTACGATCAAAGTCTTAATGCCTTTAATTTATTACTCAATTGATATTCAAATTAGAATTCTTCTTAAAAAGAGCTATATTTTCAATAATATGCTTATTTGCATGAGTATAAGGGCAATAAAAAACCTTTAATCTTTATTAACTGAATTGAATTGAATATTTAAGTATATAATACTATGAGTAATAGTATAAAATAAGTGAAATATGCTTTTGAATAGGTCCGAGCGAATCATATTTGTCCAAAGTTTAATAGTAAACCAGGATTGCAATGAACGCCTTCAATAGAAGAAAAACTTAAATACCTAACACTTAGTATGCATTTTTACAATTTAGCTCACAATATGCAATAAACAATCTCTAATAGAGATCATTTGTATTTTCTCATTAACTACTAGAAAAATTTGACAATAACTCTACACTTTTCACACTCTTTCCTTTCACAAAATCCTTAATTGATGACGAAAAAGGGATAAAATGAGTACATCTTACTCTCAGCCAGCTATGAGGGCCACCAAATCAATGTCTATCAAATTAAATATTTATCAAATCAGAAATAATTGTCTATTTCAAATTAATTAATTAAGTTTTAATTCTATTTCTTTAGGTTTTAGTTTATTTTCGAGTTTGAAAATGGGATCATTTTTTTAAGAATCAGAATAATATGTGCGATTCAAAACAGGATTCAATTTGGACGAAACGAAGTGTCCCTTTATTTGTTGGTCTTTTGGGACACTTCATACTCAGCTCAAAATATTTTTAGCCCAGACCTAAATTGCTGGTAAAGGCAGTCGTCTTAAAGTGTTTTTTATCATTTGATTAAAAATGTAAAATTTCTCGTAATTTATGTAATAAGACATTGAATGAACCAATGATTGAATACCACTATTATTACGCAACACTTATTTATCTAATTATTTATGTTATGATTTGTTGCCATTTAATGTTCAGTTTGTTTTACATTTGTTTTACATTAGTTTGACATTAGTTTGAAATTATTGTCTAAACGATTGATTGATAATAAAAGTATTTTGAATTATAAACATAATGTCTTGTGAACTGTCTTCAGATGAAAATGAATCCCAATGTTTTTCTGGCGCAACACTAACCCTATCAACTGATGGCTCTCTTAATCATTCAAATGATTCAACAAGAAATAGCAGTCAATCAGATCTTAATGAGAGAACAATAGCTTTCACTCCAATTGAAAGCACACAATTAGACGATGAAACTAATGATTTCTTTTCAGTTCGTGAGGGAGTCATAGAAAGAGCTACTCATGACTGTAGGCCTGTTATATTGGAGACCATCGATGGCACTCTTAGAGGAGTTTGGCTTTTGACTGAGTCAGTCATCTCTATCTCTCTCTCTTATTAATTGAATTAATGATAAGGGCTTTGGTGTCATGTATTATGACTAGTGTTGATTCGCTTACGAGTTTTGGATTTGGTTGACTTACACTTACACTTACGCTAATCGTCAAAATTTTCAATTTCGATAACTTTGACTTTCGCTAATTGTAAAAACTTTTGATTTCGCTAACTTATGCTTACGCTAATCGAGAAAATTTTCAATTTGACTAACTTTCACTTACGCTTATCTCGAAAACTTTGACTTTCGCTTTTCTCAATCATTTATACAGTTTTGAATTTAATGTGTTTTTGCACAATTTTTCAATCATAAGGCAATAGTAGTGCATTTTTTCAGTGCGTTTCAAATATTTATGTTATTTGAAACTGCAAATTAATCATTTAATTCATTTTTTTATTACAATATTTTTGAAACTTTGAATCTATTTCTCTTTTTAGCTCTTATTTCGCTAATTGTGAAAACTTTTTATTTCGCTAACTTTGACTTAAGCTAATTCTGAAAACTTTCAATTTCGCTAACTTTGACTTACGCTAACTTACGCTTTCGATTGTGCCAAATTAATTAATTTATGCCAAAACATTTTACTTTCGCTTGAGCTTATGATAAGCGAATCAACACTAATTGTCACTCAATTGAACAAAACTATTGAAATTAAGTTTTGGACACAAAATCTTCCATGTGTTGAGTACCACTTTAGTTGAAACACATCTTTAGTTGGACAATACAGTATCTAATATTGAAATTAATTGAAATAAACTTGAATTTAACTATGGATTAACTTTACAATACGAAATGCGTGCCTTTGGGGCGTGGACTATATAGTTGGACTCCTCTTTGGTGGGCAATATATATATTCAATATATTGGTTGTCGCAAATGAAAGGGGCGGAGTTATAGGGTTTGATTTGAGAATTCTTTTGACCACATCTCCTCAACGAAAGATACAAGAGGGGCGTCACTTACATTTTTCGACTCCACTTCATGTACTAAATATCAAATTTATATGATGAAGTGGGGCCGAGTAATAGGGGGTCACATTTTCATCTATGTTGGTGATTTTTTGAAAAAGTTCAGAAAATTCAAAATTGATTTTTCTTTTAAAAATTCTATATATCGATATATAACCATATAAAAATTAGTTAGGTTATATCTGAGTCTGCGAAGCCGACTTCGGATGTGTCTGGATAGGTTGGCGCCAAACCCTACCCCATGCATATGTACCGCAAAACTCCGCCCCACTTCATAAAAATTTGATATTCAGTACATTGATGCCCCACCTAAAGTGGAGTTGAAAGCCACGCCCCTCTAGTATCTCTCCTTGAGGAAATATGACCAAAAGAATTTTGAAATTCAAACCTATGACTCCGCTCCTTTCATTTTCAACCAATATTCAATATATATATATATTCCCACCCCAAGGGGAGTTCATCTATGTAGGCTACGCCCCAAAGGGGCGTGTCCCATATACTAAAGCGCAGCCTTTAACTAAATTGAAATTAATTAATAAAAACTTAATAAAACCAATGTATTATGAATTTGATGTTTTTTCTGAATTTAATTTTGATTACTATTCATTTCAAGCATAGTTTATATTAATTAATTTTAATTGAGTTAAATTCAAGTTTATTTGAATTGATTTGAATGTTGGTTATTGTCGATCTAAAGACGTGCTACGATGTGTTGAATGATCTTTTGATCGAATATATTCTGTACTGTACAGTACAATGAATTACTATTAAGAAAATGCAGTCATAAATAAAGATGAAACATAATAGGAAATGAGCCCTTTTCTAATAATACATCAATTAGAAAACTTTGAAATCTTAAACTTCTTTGAAGTGAATTGATAATAGAGATACATGTTTATGTTTATTTATTTGACTATTTTAATTGTGATAAACGCATTTTGCATGTTGTGTCGCTTATTATATAATGTGATGAGTACTTGAAATCTATTCAAAATGATTTTATTTATGCATTTAAACTTAAATAAACTTTTCAAACGTTTAATAAAAGAGATTAATAATGAATATTTAATGAATGATAGGATAGATTACTGGGACACTGAAAAGGAAAGATTAATATTTCTTTGCGATCATTCGTTAATAGTAATGAAATACGATTTCATAACACTTAAATTACTTGAATATAAGAGATATTTATTGTCTCAATTCGATGGCATCACAATTGGAGAACTGAAATATCCTGAGGGATCGCTTATACCGTACGATAAGTTTGAAAAAAGTTTTATAATTAAAGCTAAATTAAAGCTAAATTTAATAATTTATTTGATAAGATCTCGTAATCAATTGGGAATCCGTTGTTTATGGAATAGAGGTCAACAAATCCAATTCATACACAAGTGGAATCCGTGGTCCAGATCTGTTCCATGGCTTACAATGACTTCCCATCCATTGCTTCCAGCCTTTAGTTCACATCCAAATGGAAATAATTATGATATAAATGATTTCAATAGCTGTATCATTCATGCCATTCAACAACAATTTCAGACCAATTCTAACCACAGAACAGATAATACCAATAATAACACTTTTAGTACCGGTAATCACAATATTTGTGAGATTCTATACCAACCAATTATTATTGAGAATTATCTAAATGTTGCGTCAGCTCTTCATAATATTGCAAACATTGGGTTCTTTAAGTCGAGGGGAAAATTCAGTTTTTAGTTTTCTATTAGCAATCAATCAATTTATACCAAAGTTTTAATTTGTAGAACATTTGCAGTCAATACTTCAGTTTGAAAGACAGCTCAATCTATATTTTAAACTAATATTGTATTACTCTTTAATCAAGTTATACAAGTAATATTTCATATTTTATATACAATAAATTATATATTTATTATATTCTATTCATTAATTTTGTTTTCTATAATTTAATGTAAATTCAAATTTTGAAATCAAGAATTTTGCAAATTTGAAATTTGAATCACTATTTGAATTGTTTGTATAGTGAACTCGTTCGACAGCTGTACCTTTTCGTTCCAAAACACATGTGTCCAAACACAAAATGTCAAAATTTGAACTTAACTATAAAAATGAACTTAATATGAATAAATTTACAGCAAATTTTATTTTCAAATAAATGTTCAAAAACGAATGAAAATTCAATTCAAAGGAAATTTTTCTAAGAATAATAGATTGCATTCTTTAGATATCTATTACTATTAACTCCTGGAGGATTAACTATAACTCTTCATTCATACAAGATTTATCAACAGGTGTTAGACATTTGCAGCAGAATATTGGAGGCTATCAATACATAATGAAACACCATTCTTAGATATCATTTAAGAAATCGGTCAAAAATTTCCTTTGTGTTGAATTTTCATTCATTTTTAAACATTGAAAATAAAATTTGCTTTAAATTAATTTTAAGTTTCAAATTTTGATGATTTGTGTTTGGACGGTGTTTTAGAACGAATAGGTACAGGTGTCGAACGAGTCGACTAATACCGAATTGTTTAATAACATTTGATTGTTATATTTTTGGTGCTGTCATTTTGCACGAATCACTATTTTCATAGGCATTTAGTAAAGGCTCATTTTTCAGTTCAAACTTAATTGAATACTTTATAAACTTCATTTTCATTATGTTGATTATGTTCACTTAATTCATTTCAAAAACAAAAGAAAAAATTAATGGCACAAAATTTTACCTCTGATTTATCGTTTTGGAAAATATTGAGATATAAGAATTCAAATAAGTCAAAACTATGTGATTAACTTCTTTAACTTTATTTTTCCACACAAGATGTCGTTTGAAGCGCACAACTCTAGTGTAAGGTTTAGAGATTCAACAGCTACTTAAGTTGTTCAGCTCATCCTCAAATAATCGGTGTTTTGATCATTTGGATTTTGATCATTTGGATTAGGGATATTCGTCGGGCCAGTTTAAGTAGTCGGGTGGGCCGGGTTGGACCTCAAAAAGTCGGGGTTTTTAGGGTTGGACAGAGGGTCAGAAATGTCGGGCGGGTTCGTGTTGGAGAAGTCGGGCCGAAAAAGCCCGAACCCGACAAAAAGCTCGATAAACCTATTAAGTGTAACATGAAAAACTTAATATTGAAATGCATTATCACTACATTGATATTGTTCTTGCCTTGTCTTTACTACAAAACATTTACAAAAAATTCTGTGGCAGAGCTCTAACACATAACAGAAAATTAATGATTTTCTAATTTAGTATTAGATTTAAAACAATAAA
>JAQFZT010001628.1:0-14335 GCA_034696325.1 Camisiidae sp.
TCAATGTCTTCATTATTCAAATTTCTGGGTATGAATGGAGTGGCCGTTGGGTTCAAATCAGTCCATTTCTATCGTTTAAAATTTATATTTTAATATTATTTTATTGTTTAAAACACTTTTTCTTAACTCTAAACAAATTTTTCAGTTTTTCAAAAATGTTTTCAATTTCTAAAATTTCATTAATTTAAATCATATTTCAAATAAAAGCCAAAAACTTACTAAAGGAGAGATGTTTAACATTTTTGCTTCGATTTCACGTTTACTTCTATTAAAAATGTTTTAATTTTCACAATATTTATAAGTTTATTATTATAAAAAAAAGTATTTGTTTACTATTGAAACGAATCAGACATTAATGTTATGCTTAAATGACGTCATGTTTTGAGCAAAACATAGACTTTCAATGATTTTTAGTTTGTGTTTCACAGTCTTTCAAAACAAATTACACTTTAATCGAAAACTTTTAAATTAAAAGTTTTAATAATCACTAAATTCGTAAGAAATGGGGAAAAACAAACACAAAACTTCTGTGAGTTTTGATTAATGTTTTCCTAAATTTTGTTATTGAAAATTAATTTCTATTAAATGTTACTTAAAATTGAAAAAGTTTTTAAATTGTATTGAATTGAATGAAATTTATTATCATTTACTTATAGGACAAGAGAATATCAACTGTTTTATTGAATGAATTGAAAGAACAATTGGTTTCAATGGATTTGTCAATAAAACCTTCGTATTTGTGGGAAATATGTGTCGGAGATTGTGATGAAGTCTTGCATGTTTGCCATCAATTCAATATAGATTTAAGTCATTTCAATATTATTCAAATTAATGACAACATATTTATTGTAAACATTGAGTGTTTACTCAAACATTTGAATCATGTATTAAATGAATCGTTTGATCGATTCATTGATGTTTCACCTGATCTTCAATTTCCTAAACTATTGAATTGCGATCAAATCAAGACTAAGAAAAACTTTTTAAAACTTTTGTTCAATGAATTAGAACTTCATTCAAAGGATAAAAAGTATAAAATTCAATGTTTGAGTAATGAATACATTGACATGTGTTTCATAAGTGGAGCTCTATTGGGATATCCAGTCATTTATTGCAATAATAACATTGAAAACGGAAATTGTCTTTCGTGTCAACCACTTTGTGCTTATTCTATAAAACGTTTTTCACAAAATCATTCCTTTCCACCGATTTATTCATTTAGTTTACCAGAAATGTATAGAAAACTGCTTTATTCTAATATAAACTTATGGTTTATTACAATCAATAACTTATGTAATAATAATTTAGTGCTTAGAGAAGACTTAATTACAATGCCTTATGTATTGACTTAAAATAATAAAACAAATTGAATACAAATTAATGTTGAATTATTTACTTCACAGAAAATTTGATGCTATTTTAACATAAATGTTTCCTAAAATTACTGTTGACTTTCTTCTTCATCTTCTTCATAATCAGTGAAAATTGCCTGTAAATCAGGAACTGATGATTCATTTTCTTCATTACTATTTTGATCGTCATTGATATCAATCTTAACTAAACCAACAACTAATGCATAGCCAATCATTGCAGTGGTAGCGAAAAGACCAGACAGTATTATATCTCTCCACTTATGCGGAAAATCTTCTTCATCTTCATCTGAACTCTTAGAATCAGCAGTTGTCGACTTAGAATCGGTTTCTTTAGCGTTAGGAAAATAATTCTGAAGAATTCTATTCACAAATTTAGTCAAATTATCACAAGATTTAATGTGATTCTGAAGTACGCGGTTATGAACGGGAACTTTAAGAAGTGGTGCAATATATCCAAAAACTATGGCATCAAAAGAGCTCGGATTCTTGCCGAAGAAGAATTCATCTTTAAGTCGTTCTGAAAGTAAAGTCAAGCACTTTTGCGCTTCACCTATGATTGCGTTCTCAATAATAGCATTGCTCTCATCATTACTCAAGACTTCGACACCGAATCGCGAACGGATGCAGTTTTCAGCAGCACTTCTGTACTGATTCGGAATAAAATAGTTGGTCGGAAACGGAAGTCTCTTTGCATACCAGCCTCTCATGAGTTGCACGTAATTATTAGGGTCGACCCAAAACAGATAGAGTAATGCGGGCTCTAATTGTTGTTTACAAAGCGCCGCATACGCTGTCACGTCTGCACTCTCTTTCGCCGATAGGTTAAAGTCTGCGCTATAGTTCTGTTGCTTTAAATGCTGAATCACTTCATTTAACTGAAATAGTTTTACATTTTTGTGTCGAAATGAAGGCAATGGAGACCAAAATGGGTTATTTGTTTGGTTTGTCTTGAGAGGAACACCACTAAAACGACAATAGGCTTGCATTTGAAGACACTTGAAATCAATGGACGGCAAACCCCAATCTCCGGACCAAATGTTCATTTCAAACTTACCACTCATTGCAAATCAAATCACTTTAATATTCAAATCATTAAAAACTAATGTATTGATCAAGTTTTCAATGCTTTCAATTAATGTTTGGCACGTTTTTTGCTATTATTAAATCATTTTTACATCAATTCTTCGCCAAAAAGTTCAAATGAATCAATAGAAAACACAATTCGGTTAAAGATTTTACTAATTTTAAGTATAATTGACTCAATATTTAAGTTTAATTGCATTGAATTTCATAAATTAACTTAAAGTCCAGTGTTTTTAATTTAAAAGTCTTGAAAACATGTGACACTCTTTAGAGCTATTGTTGATTCGATTGATTATAAATAGTATAAAAATGTCAACAAAAGTTTCTTGAATTGTGATATAAGTGATGGAAAAGAGAGTATAAGCGCAACCTTATAGTAAAGTTGTTAACTATTATGTTATACCAGTTTTTAATAGATTCCATACATTTGACTATTGAAGTGACACTTTATTACTCATGTTTAGAGACTGAATGCATATTTTGGTGAAAATAAAGTGCTATAACTTCTCATCACTTGAAGCATAACTTTTACTGCAGACTTACTTTTCAAATGCTATATAATGAGGAACTTTAAAATATTTGAAGGCTTTTTCAGTTAATACCAAAATATTACTTATCATAAGATAACAAATCATTTAAATGTATAAAGTCTTTCATTAATTGTTTTGATAATATATTCAGATATATTATTCAATTTATATTCTTCAGCACTTCCAATGATTTCTTGATTTTTTTCGTTTTATAAATAATCAGATAAAGTCTTTATTTTATTTTAATTATTCATTTCTTTTATAGTAGTTTTTGGTTTGAATTTTACATAAATATTAATATTTATAATAATTGATGATTACATGAATTTATCTGAATATCAAAAATTGGCTCAAACTTATTGAAAAGAATTATTATCTCAAACAAAGCAATATAAAGAATGTCGGGTCAGAAGACATCTCCGGCGAAAAACTTCTTGGCGGGAGGTTTTGGTGGTATGTGTTTAGTAACGGCGGGCCATCCGTTGGACACAATCAAAGTAAGGCTGCAAACAATGCCTAAAGCGGTGTCAGGACAGCCTCAGCTGTACACCGGAACGTTTGACTGCGCGAAGAAGATTGTTGTGAAAGAAGGACCTCTGGGTCTATATAAGGGAATGGCTGCCCCTCTCTCGGGAGTCACACCAATGTTTGCCATTTGTTTTCTTGGGTTTGGTATTGGGAAGCGTTTACAACAGACCAATCCTGACGACCCCTTAACTATGTTTCAGTTATTCAAAGCTGGCATGATATCGGGTGTCTTCACCACTGCTATTATGGCTCCGGGAGAAAGAATCAAATGTTTGCTTCAGGTTCAGGCGGCAAACAGTGGGTCAGACATCAAATATAAGGGTCCCATCGATTGCGCCAAAAAGCTCTACGCAGAGGGAGGCCTCAGAAGCATCTATAAGGGAACCGCTGCCACTCTCTTGCGTGATGTGCCCGCCAGTGGCATGTATTTCATGACTTATGAATGGTTACAACAAGTATTGACACCTGAAGGCAAATCACGAACTGATTTGAGTGCCGGCCGAACACTCTTTGCCGGAGGAATGGCTGGAATTTTCAATTGGTTGGTCGCTATACCACCGGATGTGCTGAAATCAAGACTACAAACTGCACCTGAAGGCACATATCCTAAAGGGATTCGAGATGTGTTCAGAGTTATGATGAAAGAAGAAGGTATAAGAGCTTTATATAAAGGCGCCACTCCTGTCATGTTAAGAGCTTTTCCCGCAAATGCTGCCTGTTTTTTCGGCTATGAAATGGCCATGAAATTCCTCAATTGGGCCGCACCTAATCTCTGAAATGCGTTTATCAATTTCTATTTTGATTCAATTTCATGGATTGGGTTCATTAGATTATTAAATAATTATAGAAATCAAATTAAAGTCAATTTAGAAATAAAGTCATTATTAAAGTTTGTTAATTAGCATAGAAAAGAGGATTATTGTTATTACTAAAATAAACACATGTATAACTTCAATCAATCAATCAAATCATTTTTTTTATAGTAATTTACAATAATTGCCATTTTTATGCCATAATACAGAGTTTGCGCTATTTAACAAACTTTAAATATGGCTTTATTTCTAAGTCAAGTTTTGACTGCTTTCACTCATATTTACTCTAATCATGTTTCACATATAGTTTGCACTTTTCAAAGTTTAAGGCAATGACGAGAATATGCAATAATAAGTTATAAACTCTATTTATTATACTGTTTCAAACATTCAAACTAATATGTGTTGTGTAGAGCATAAGCTAAGCTCAAGCTCAAGCTTTAATGATACCTGATAAGCTCAAGCTTATGTATGGGAAGCTAAGCTCAAACACAGCTTTAGATGTGAGCTTCTGTTTCCCCAGTTTTTGGAATGAAGAGAAAAAATATTTTGATCCTCAATGATATTGTAATCTTTTGATAAAATCGTGATAAAATTTCGATAAAATTTGAGAAAAATTTTTGACTAAATCATTTAGATATCTAAACTTTAGCCTTGATTTTCGATCATATCAGTTATCTTTTGAACAGCAAAATGAATTTGTCAATCAAAAACTGTTACACTTTTCTTACTATGAGCTCAAACTCAAGCTCAAGCTCAAGCTCAAGCTCAAGCTCAAGCTCAAGCTAAAACTCATGCTCTTCACTATGTGTTGATATATTGCAATATTGATATGTATTTTTCAAAGATCAACTGTTCGGTTGTTTGAAATATATTTTTAATCCTAAAAAACTTTTGATGCATTAAATATTTTAAACATTATTTTTATATTAAACATTTTTGTTATAAGAAATATTTCCAGTGACTCAATATTTGTTCTCTAAATAAATGAAAAATGTAAAAGTTTTGGCTTTAATGTGACTTTAATTAAAGCATTAAAATGAAAATAAATGAACCGCAAAAGTTGAAGCATTAACTTAACTAAGAGAGTGGCAAAAATAGGTCAATACATTTTTTTAAAGATATGCTAACTTTAGTCAATCGATTTATTCAACTTTATTTAACTTATTAAAACTTTATTAAAGTTGCGCTATTAATAGCTATGCAATTCAAATGTTGCAATATTGGAGGATAAGATCAACTTTTCTTAGTTTAGACAATTTTTTCATTTGCAAACTATACATCAAATGTTGATAATTATGTAGTTAAAGTTCATTCACTTCTGTTTCAATTTATCCAAACTTTGCAAAATATAATCCTATTTTAGTACCAAAGGAGTCCGTTAGAGGACACGTGACTTATCCGGCATTTTTGCGAACAATTCATTTGTTTTGTTTTGACAATGCGTTTAAACATTTAATAAAACAGTCATTAATTAGATATTAATAACAAGTTTCACATTTCAAATAAGTTTTATTATTGATATTTTGATTCAACTGTTTCTTAAATGAAATAAACATTTAAACAATGGATTTATTGAGTGAGCGAATCAATGATAGGATCGACATGTCATCCATTGATGGCAACGAAGATATGTGTGAAGTGAAAGATTTGATCGATTATATGGTAGAATTGGTTTCTTTGTCTATACCTTTAAGTCATAATAATTACGATAAAAGTGTTAATTTTAACCATAATTATGACACAAATGATGACAATAACGAGATCGAATTATCACAAACTCGTTCACATCATTGCCTCATCACTGAAGACGACGACCAGGTCATGGTTGATGTGAAAGATTTAGTCGATTATATGGTTGAATTGGTGTCAACTGTAGTTCCATTCAATTCAACCAAAAGTGCGCCAAATAATACCTCATTCGTTGCCGACGACATCGAAGTGATAGATCTGGACGAATCCGAAGATTTCAATTGTGAAGTGATGGACGTGAATGAGAACGAAAACATGTTCAACTGCTTTATTTGCGGGAAAAGCGATGAAATCAAATATCAGATAAGAATAAATGGCAAAACACACAACTCTTGTTCGTGGGATTGCGTGCAAAAGCTCAAGAATAATGACTACTGTGTCGGTTGTTGTTCTTTAATCTCTGCGGACTCTCAAGGATATCGACCCAATTTCGGCGGAGGAAATTCCACACTTTGTAGTGAAGAGTGTCTCATCCGATTCGATGTCGAACATCAACCCAATACAGAATGCTTTACATGTCATAATCCGTTGATTAAAGACAAGACCATTTTCTACTGGCAAACAATGGAATTCTGTTCCGCAGAATGCGTTCAAACCAAGCAATTAGTTTTCGGCTCAAAGTGTGCTCAATGCCAGACACCAGTCAATCGTCAATCTCTTGGCAAATATTCCGTACGTTTCGGAGACATCATAAAGCAGTTCTGTATCGGGACATGTCTGGAAGCTTTTAAAAAGTCATTAAAAGTTTGTGCGTTCTGTCAAAAAGATCTCAAATTTTGTGCCACAATATGTATCGCGACGTTTGGCTTCGGCGATAAAATGCGTTTAAGAGAGTTTTGCGATCAAATCTGTAAATCACAGTACGGACTGATCCTTAACTCTAAAAGTTCTTATCAATTGGAATGCTTTCAATGCCAGCGTTTAGTCGATAGCAAATCAATAATCGACTTCGCGTTTGAAAACAAGAAGTATTCGCTCTGTTGTTCGAGTTGTGTCGCGGCCTTTAAATACAATAAGAAATTGAAGACTATATTCTGTGAGAATTGCCATAAGTATGGCTGGACCGGTCAGACCAACAGAAACACTCTTCACATTCTCCACTACTCTGGTATGACTCGTGTCTTCTGTACTAAAAAATGTATGTCTATGTATGTGCTGAAGAACCGCAAAATCGTTGCGTGTCTTTGTTGTAAAGTCAAGAAATATAATTTCGATTTAATTGAACGCTTCAATTGGTCTGAAAATGATTCAAGACTTTTCTGTTCACTTAATTGTCTGACTCTATTCGATATGGCAGAGGTTCAGAAGGATAAGATAAAGTCGAATCTTGCTATTAAAGTGACGTGCGATCAGTGCAACAATTACTCGATTCCTCAATTCTTTTTGAAATCAGACGAATCTCTACATAAATTCTGTTCATATCAGTGTGTCTTTCAATATCAACGCCAATTCGCTCCCAATTCATTGATAGCATTACCGCAGAGCACAAGTCCGATGGCTTCTAATATAGTGTCTTTAGGAAATGACATATCATTGAATTCGTTGTCAATGCAGAGCACAATGTGGACGCCTTCCTTCTTCAGTCAATCGCAAAGACCTCAAACCCAACAAAAAGGCCAAACGGTCTCCACTCCAATACATTTGAGTCAAGTTCGACCGAATTTAATGTCTGTTCAAAAAAGACCGGTTCAATCCATTATCCCCTTATCGACTGTTAACAAGACTTTGCCTTCAGCTGTCTCTCCAATCACTACAAATGTGGTCTCTCTTGCTATTCCCTCATCTGACACAACCACAGGAATGACAACAAGCACTTCATCAGTTGGCAATCAAACAATAATCAAAGAGATAATTAAGGAAACAAAAGAAGTAATAGTGAAAGTTCCGGCCGCTAAAGAAGTGAAGAACAAATGCACTCTATTTCGACCGCCATCACAAACAAAAGCGACATCTTGTCGTCCATTTCAGGTGAATGTAGAGGTGCAAACGGACCCACCAATGAAAGTGATCTGTCCCATTCTGCTTCCGATTCCTATCTTTGTACCGGTGCCGGTGGCATACATGCAGCCTCTGGCAGTTCCACTTCCATTACCGGTGCCAATATTTGTACAGTTGAAACCAGAGACGCCACAAGAACCTCAAAAAGAGTCCATTAATGATCCCAATGCACAGCAAACCAGTTTCAATAGTGATAACTTGAATCTTACTGAACAACAAATCGGAGAATTGCTTGCATTGCCGGATGAGCTCTTAGGAGAGAGTCAAACCATTGACGCTAATGTTGTAGAGAATATTTTGATGGATTCGGCCAACAATTATACAAACGCCGAGTCCTCCACTTCGAAAAGAAGACAAAATCAAACCGAATCAGGTGGAAGCTCTTCCAAACGCGGCAGAAGACAATCTGATGGCACTCCTAGAGGTAGAGGACGAGGCAGAGGAAGGGGAGGACGAGGCGGAAGAGGTAGAGGTAGAGGCGCTATTAAGCGTAGAAAAGAATGGGAAGTGTCATCATCTGAAGAAGAAGAAGAAGAGGAGGAGGTCTCTCTGGATAATGATTCAGAATTTGAAGCCGAAACGGGACAAATGGAGTCGTCTAACAATTCTCGATCATCGGAGGATGTGTTGGCTCAACAACAACATTATTCTATCGTGAGTGGAAATCACGAAATGAATCAACCGGTGAAACTTGTATTGTCCACAAGAGGTAGAGGACGCGGAAGAAAATCAGATATCACTCCTACGCACTCACAAGCACTTGATCTCAATATTTCTGGCAGTGTTGTAGAGGAACCCAAGAGAGGAAGGAGAGGAAGAAAGAAAAAAGAGCCCGAAGAAGCAAATCAAAGTACAAATGATTTTGAAAGTCAGTTGAGCACAAATACTACCAATAATGGAATAAATGCATTAAGAATATGGTTAAGACAGTCTCCCGTTTACTATAAGACTAAAAACATTTTAGAATTACATCAAAATTATTTGAGTGAAATATTTTGTAAATTCGTGGAAGAGATTTGTCAAGTTCACGGTCAGGACTATTCTCCTGATTATATTTATTTGCTTTGTCTCGATCTTCAAAGACATTTGGCTGAAAACAATCGATTGGACAACATATTCATGGACGGGGCGTATAAGCAGTTCATACATGCGATACATTCTCGATTAGTCGGCTATAATCCACAGCTGACTTGTATAGTAGAAGAGAAACTTTGGGAATGCGGACAATTGGGAGCGCATTCGCCTACAGTTCTACTGAATACAGTGATGTTTTTGACCACCAAATACTTCAATATGACTCAATTGGAAGAACACACACAATTCGCATTCAGTCATTTGCAAAAGCAATGGAATGAAGACGGGACCCAATGTCTCATTTATCAAACGCCAAGACGTGGGCGCGGACGGAAGAGAGCTCTCGTTATATATGAAAATGTTGACAATCAATTGAGATGTCCTGTCAAGCTCTTTGAGTTTTATCTTTCCAAATGGTAATCATATTTCTATTAAATACATTTTCGTTTATTTTTCACTAATATTTTCAATATTTACAGTCCAGAAAATGTCATTCAAAGACGTGACATGTTTTACTTATATCCGATTGAAGGTTGTGTTCCCGATAGTAATACTTGGTATTCATCTAATGCATTAACAAACGCTTCCGTTAATAAGATGTTGCAAAGAATTCTTGTGGTCAGAGAAATCGTTTCTCTCGGCACTCAACCAAATTTGTAATAATTTCTTAATTTCTAATCAATCCATTATTTATGAACAATAATCTAATTATCATTTCTATACAGTTTACTCCAAAATGACTTCGAATGACCAAAGACTAGTATTGATCTGTTCTCAACATTATTTCAAACAAAATTTCATTCAAATCATAACTCTTTTTATTATATTTGTCTTAAATATTATGAATCAACAGAAACTTATTTAGTGTTCACATATTCCTTGTTGAACACCATTGAATGACTAAATTATGACCAATTTTCCTATTAAAGTATTTACTCAAACTTTCTTCACAGTATAAGAGTTGATGAAATGATTTTAACGTTATCTGAAAAATAAATTAACTGTTGATAACATATTTCCAGTTTTGCAATTCATTGAGAACAGCGGATAAAGAAAGTAATCAAATACTTATTGTTTGGATATTCTTATAGTTGACTTTTATTTAAATCTAATGCTCGTCTTTGATCACAAGTCTTTTAAATCATCAAAAGTTGACTTTTAGATAAATTAAGTGAAACAAAGCTTGTCGTGTATTATTTATGCGGTATCTTAAACAATATCATTATGAATCAATTTTCTTACTTTCATACTTTCAAATTATGTATTTCTGTTAATCGTATGTCTAATAAAATTCTTTAAAATCAACTTCAAAAATAAGTTCATTATTTTCCTAAACGTTTGTTCAGGTATTGTAACGAATAAAAGGTTTTTCTCATGAAATAACCATTTTTATAATTATCGTAGTCTAAGGATGAAAAAGATTTTGAAGACTCATAGCGTTTATTAAGTGTAAGCAATACATGAATTTCCCCTTTTATGTAACCTTTCAAATATAAACTGAAAATAATTGAATTGTTAAGTATGGAAAACACGTGCGATGATTTTCTTGCATTTCAGGTTGATTTACATATTAAATATTAATTGTTGTGATTCTATAATTTTATTAAGATTTTATGCTATCAATTATAGGAAGCATTGAAAAAGATGCGGAAAATAGACGACAATATAATACATTTGTTGAACACTACAATACCCACCGATTCATTCGCTAATGGGTCTGAAGCTGCCCAACATCAATGCAAACAATTATATCAACAGGTATTCAATCCAAATCATCATTACATTTAGTCTCACATTTCTTTTATTCTAAAGCTCAATAAGTCTTACGAACAAAGAGAAAATTCCATCAAAACTTGTATAAGTATTGTGTCCAGTCGTGTAAAGACTTTGAAAGATCAGCGAGAAGTAAATCATAGCAATTTGGATGTCATCAAAGCTCTTAGAAAAGAAAACTCAAGACTTAGACTTATGCAAAATGAGCTCAATGTTGAAGAAATTGTTAAAGATAGGACTTTAAAGGTTTTATTTGAAATGCTTATAAATTTGATAATTTATTCTTTTATTTCTTATTTAAGGTATTTTATGAGAGGTGTCGAACTTTCTATAAACCTTCAAATATACGAGTTTAGCAATTCTTTTTAGCTTTGAATAAGTTATACAAAGTCGGAAACAGTGATTTGGTCGGGTCTACAGCAAAACCAATTTCATATTTGGATTCCAAGTGAAAAATGCATTACAAAAGTTGTTCAAAAACATGATAGAAGCGTAACGTTCACGAAGAGTTCATTTTCTCCATTACAGTCACTCAACAGTTACTTAATAAAGTATTTTATGTATTTTTTCACGTGGAATCCGAATATGGAATTGGTTTTGCTCTAGACCCGAATCATTGTTTCCGACCTGTATATTATATTTTATAACTCTATAGTAAATAATCGTGTGATTCGATTAAATTTAGGTTTTTTTTCAACAATTCATGTTTGAATTAATAGCAATTTTGTAACAATTAATTGTTTATTACATTATTTAGTATTTGTCAACATATTATATAATGTAAGTTATAATCTAATAAAGTTTTAAAATAAAATGAGATTTATTTATTTGGGTGACTTCTATTGTAATCTCTATGAAAGTCTTGATTCATCTTATCGACTGACTCTCCTCTGTGGGCAGCTCTCTTGCTGCGAATGGAAACCCATAACGAGGCAACGATTGTTATCCCTATCATTATAAGACTTCCGTGAATTCTAGCCTTATTTTGTACTCTATTCATCATTCTTTCGCTATATAAAAATATCATTAAATTCATGTTTACGCAATTGAACGACTGCTCACCTCACAGAATGGGGAATTTGATCTTTTGAGGGATACTTCTTGTACCAGACCAGCAGTTGCTTATCAATAAAAGTGGGCACGTATTTCTTTATTTGACTCATAACTTCTTCTAACTTTAATATTTAGCACTTTCTAACCATAGAAACACTAGTTTAGCTTCAATTCTTTCTTAACCAAAACCTAATTAAACATCAATTTTATTTACAAAATGCGTATAAGTTTTCAATTCATATTTATTAATAGTTAAGTTCATAATGAGCACAACTTTAAACACTTAATTCATGATAACTAAATGCCCTTTACTTTCTTGTATTATTTTGTAAACAAAATAATCAAAAATTGTTTCATTGAATTTTATGAGTGTATTAACACAATTAATGTCTACAAAAAAGTTGGAAATACAAATTCATTCATATGATACGTTTGATATTTACGTTTTTAAAGCTCAGAATCACAAAGCTCTCAATGTAAACAATTTGTGAGATTTATGTATTGAACACAATGTAAAATAGTTATTAAAGTAGAGTATAATCATCACTGAATAATAAAACTTGATATACATTACCAATGATTTGAAAGTTTTAATGCTATCTCTGTATCGAATAACGATTATTATATTTGTAATAAACATACTTTTAATGTCATTCACAGCGTTTGTATTTTTTGTTAAACTTGAAAAGTATCCACATTTCAAATCTCAAACAAATTCTATACAAACGGAAAGTAACGAAAAGCTCGAATCAAACTTTGAAGAAGAATGGAATCCGTGGGGAAAAGAAGTGGATATCGATAAGAATGACAGTAATGTGTGGACGGAATCAAAGAAAGTGATAATTAATGATACAAATAGTACAACAGTAGAGATTTGGTCGAAAGCTGCCATCGGTTTATACTTATGGGAACATATTATTAAAGGAAGAATTGATAAAAAAGTTGACGGAAACGTCTATATGTATGGCTTCAAGAGAATAAATAATTATAAGTTCAAGTTTAGAAGTGGTCCTGTTTTGACCACCAATTCTTTAGAACAGTTGAATGCACAAAATCTTATTCTAGTCCTCAATGGACGCGACAGAGAAAAAGTTGCGAATGCTATCGATTGGCTCAAAGCTGTGAATAATAAAGTGGAAAAAACACTTAGAAATGTAGGTCTTGTAGTGTTAGGCGATGAACAGTGTCATAACAGTTGGATCGATCCATACCTCCATTCAAACGGAGGTCCCGTTAAGTTTTTGTTCATTGTTTACGACTGGAAGAAAATTGACAATCGGGTAACATATCAGTGGCCGTTAGGAGTGGCCACTTATCGCAATTTCCCGAACCCAGACTTTTATAAACTTAATCTACAAATAACAAGACCATACGTTTGCAATTTGATCGCAACTATATATCCAGATTCGTCACGACAAGAATTACTACATGTTTTAGAGAACGAAAATTATAAGAATATATGTATTGTTAAACCGCGATTTGAATGGCAGCCAAAGGAAAGCAGAGACTCCTTAAACTTATACGTCGAAGCATTACGTTTAAGTGATTTAACATTAAGTCCTATTGGAATGAATCATGAGTGCTATCGCATATTCGAAGCCATGGCTTTCGGTTCAGTGCCTGTTCTTGAGGAAAACATCAATCATGTCATCAAATCAAGTTGTGATACAACCAAAACATATCGTTTATTCAAACAAAATAATGCGCCCTTTTTTTATGTCACGAATTGGACCCTTCAGTTGCCTTCAATTCTTGATAATGAACTCAAGTTAAGTCAGGAGTTTAAGATACGAAGACGTCTTGAACTCATTAAATGGTATCAACATTTTAAAACAGTAATAAGAAATAGATTTATTGATTTGATAGACGAAAATTTTGTTTGAAATGACAGACACAACAAAACATAAATAGATAACAATGACCTTATCATTACATAACAGTCAAAGTCAAACAAAACTTTAGTAAACCTTCTATTTGACTGCTATTTACTGTCCTCCACAACAAACTATTTGTTTCAAACAAAACTTCGATAAAGAGTTTGAAAACCTTTTGAATAGAGATATCAATATCGACTGGACTTCAGAAACAAGTGAGACTTGGAAAAAATGCATCAAAGATTGTGGACTTAAGCCAATAAAAGCCTCAAATAAAATGAAACTTTTCTGAAGGAATTTTATTTATTTTCATATTTTAAAATATAATTTTATATAAGAATTAGAGCTCTCAATAAATTGAATTTAATTGATATTTTTTGTCAAAAGAAGATATTTAAAGATAAATAGTGAATGTTTTCCTATGGGTTTGAATGTTCATGAATTGCTCTCATTATTTGCAGTACAGTGAGCTTCGAACTTATCTT
>JAQFZT010001629.1:0-14327 GCA_034696325.1 Camisiidae sp.
TCATAATGTCCTTTAACTTTTTCTCAGTTTCTATGCGGTCACTTTTTCAGATAGCTTTTTACAATATTTAAATTAAGCATATTAAAAAAAGATTGAATAACAAATAAATAAATTTCTTCTAAGAAATAAGGTTACTTTAGTTTTACTGATTACCTGGTTTTATCGTTCAAAATGAGAATAATATATTTTATTTTCGGACCAAATATTAATAAGAAATTTTAGTTTCTCATCACAATGAATTGCACTCTAGAAATAATTTCTATGTATTTTTAACTTCTTTTACTTGATAGTTTGCAAAAACACTTTTATTAGCATAAAATACGATTTTAGTTTATTGCTGTTTTGTTTTATTTTTCAAATTAATATTATAAGCTCTGAAAGTTAAATATTAAAATAATGTAAAAATTCGTATTTAAATAACTTAAAAATTATTTTAATGATAAAGATATTGATGAAGTTATATTACCTGTGTCACGCATAATAGAAAAATTGATAAGTAATTATTTCAGAAATATTTTGATGGCATCTCATTAACATTGAACAAGTTTTGAAATTAAAATATACATAAATTTAAATTTTAAATAAAGGCATTTGCATGAAAATTTGAAATAGACAGAATTTTATGTTTAATTTAAAATATCAATGAACAGCTTTATTGGCTCGAATGTCAAGAAAAAGTAAATATTTAAGCAGAATATTTGCTGAGTATTAGAATGTTCTGACTGTCAGATGTGTAGAGCTGAGAATGTCAGAGATAAAAATACGCACAACTTTTCTATTGGCCAATTATATTTCTAATAGAATAATTAGAGGGCATTTTATTTATTTATATTTTTGAAAAAATTATTTCTGTGAGAATGCTCTCTAACTTTTCTATTAGGAATTTGAATATATAATAATCTGATATCACATATAAATAGGAGACTTGCATAAAATTTAGTTAAGTCTTAATCAATACAAAGTTTCGGATCGAGCTCGGGTCGGGTCGGGCCTGACTTAAAAAAGTCGAGCTTTTTCGGGCCGACCCGAAGAGCCAAAAAAGTCAGGCCGGTTCGGGCCGGTCATTTGGGCACTTTTTACAGGTCTACTATACGTATTTTTATCTCTGACATTCTCAGCTCTACACATCTGACAGTCAGAACATTTTAATACTCAGCAAATATTCTGCTTAAATATTTACTTTTTCTTGACATACGAGCCAATAATAGACCTGTAAAAAGTGCCCAAATGACCGGCCTGAACCGGCCTGAACCGGCCTGACTTTTTTGGCTCTTCGGGTCGGCCCGAAAAAGCTCGACTTTTTTAAGTCAGGCCCGAGCCGACCCGAGCCCGATCCGAAACTTTGTATTGATTAAGACTTAACTAAATTTTATGCAAGTCTCCTATTTATATGTGATATCGGATTATTATATATTCAAATTCCTAATAGAAAAGTTAGAGGACATTGAATTTATTTATATTTTTGAAAACAATCGCTTCTATGAGATTGCCCTCTAACTTTTCTATTAGAAATTAGAATATATAATGTATAATAGCGTGAACCCCGAAAATGAAATCCGTGATCACATATTATATAAATGTACATAGAAATGAATGAGATATTTATTTGAATTGCACTCAATTATCAATCAATACATGAAAATAATAGTGATTTAAGGAAGTTTTAGAGACTATTGAAAGTTTCAAATATTAAGAAGTTATAAAATATTTTTGATTTGAAATATAATAATTATACAATCAGGTCATGACTTTTATTAATGGAATAAGTTTTATATTTCAATAAACTCTTATTCTTAAGTATTTTTCAATCTTTTCTAAAGTTCGGAATTTTTAGGCAGAATCCTTCAACCCGAACCGGCCCGACAAAACCCGACATTTTCAAGCCAGGCCCGGGCAGTCCCGAACCCGATGTATATCTCTAACGTACAGTGTGACCTCGATTATGCCAACTCGGATTATGGCAAACAAATTTTTAGAGCCCCGACCAATAGTTCTACAGTATAATGTTAAAGTGATCGGATTGAGGCAAATCCAGATTATGGCAACTATTTTTCAGAGCCCAGACGACTTGATTAATTAAATGGCTAATGAGACTTATATCCCCTTTACATAGCATACAGTATGCGTGCAATCATTAATTATAAGATGAATAACAATTTAAAAAAAACTTAAATAGACATTATTAAGTTATTAGACCCTTAGGTTATTAGATTATTACTTTATCTCGTGACATATCTTACATGAGTTTCAGTTTAAGCTTGATATTAATAGCGAGCTTGTACTTTGAGCTTCAGAACATACAGTTAGACTCGAGCTGGAGGATATTTTCATTCATATTTTTGGAGCTTTACACTTTGCATTAACAACTTTCATTCATCTAATGATTAAAAATGAATTTTCAACAATTAGCCATTTTTTCGAATGCATAGTCAACATTTTTAAAAATCATTTTCGTATCCATTAGTAAATACAGTCTTTGTTTAATCGATAGATTCAAAGTTTGAAACAATTTATTTTTTCCAATATAAAGTGAAATGGATTCATGGTTTGTAATTGTGACTTCAATAATGAGTTTTAGAATACCATTTTTGCATTATTCATGGTTTTCCATTTATCTTCCAGTTTATCGATGAATCATTATTTATTGAATATTTACAATCATTTATTTTACTTTATTTGGTTTTGTTAAATTAAAGATATAATATTTGTACAATTCAAAATTTTTATATATCATTGTCCTATGAATTCCATATATCTTCCCGAAATTCCTGTCTATGTTTATAAGTATAGACCCTTTTATATCTGTGGAATGCTTTGATGAGGTGCTGAAACTACAAAATCTGTTTTAAATTAAGATTCAAAATGTTAACTGAACGGACAGGTATTGAACCTGTCTCTCGATTACATGTGAAGCGTGCGACACCACTGCACCACCGCTGTAGCGCAATACAAATTGAATCTTAGATTTTATTTTTAAACTGATTATTGCAAAGAAAATTCTAATGTAGTGCTTCTGTTAACATATGCGCTATTGAGAGGCTGACATCCGTCAAAATTGGCTCAATTCTTACATAAGTCACACTCATTAGGAATTTTATTTCTAACTAAACCAATTCTAATCTTAATGCCAACTCCACTACAATTGAATTCGGAGAGAAAATAGTCACAGGACTTATATGTTTATAAGAAATTAACACTTAACTTTTTTGAAGAATATTTCATTCCTTGTATTTATCAATAGTTCTTTTACTTATATTTCATATTTAAAAAACTAAAGTATTCGATTGATAAACCCTCGCGATGGTTACCCCTAAATTAATAATACAAATATTTATTCATTGATTTGATAAGTAACGAGTCCTTTTGTGATTTAATCAAAGACGTTCATTGTCTCTATTATTAAAGTGTTTAATTGTTTAAAAATTATAAAAACATTATTTGGAGGTCTTTATCACTTAAATTCCTAAATACATATTTTTACTTTAGTAACTATTTTGTTAATCATTTGATGTTTCGTTATTCTTCAAAGCAAAAGACAATTTATGAATCAACATAAAGAAACGGCAATATAAGACCAGTGTCTGAAAAGTCATTAGTTAATTATCAATTTAAATAAGATAAAAATTTATAAACAACGAGAAAGAGTAGTGTTTATCCAACAAGCGCTTAAAGACTTCTTAATTACTGTTTATTTAGAGGTTATGCTTTTAGTTTATTTGAAATGAGGCAAAGCTAATGATATTCAACAAAGTTTTGAAGGTTTCCATCATTATTTTGGGAAAGATATTACTATAAACTATAGTTCAGGCGCTTATTTCATTTTCAATTGCTGTCAAATTGAAATCTATTAAAACATTTGAATTATAAAGATTATAATTTGTGTTAATGCAGACCTAAACAATATAAACACAACTTTCTATTAAATGCTTAGATCTCTAATAGAAATGTATTTTTTTGTTGTCGCGCATCTCAAACAAATCCCTTAAATTCATAAATAAATACAAAGAAATAAGTAAATAAAAACTTAGAAATTAATAATTTATAACTAATTAAGACTTTGTATACATTTGAAAATTTAATTAATGAAATCCATTGCAAAACAATCTAATTAAATATAATTGTTGAATCAAAATAAAATGAACATAAATTTAGTTTATTTAAATGTTTTAATACATTTGACTTTGACAGCAATTTAAAATTTGAAATAAAGTGCTCGAACTATATTTGATAGTTATATTATTCCCTACATAATAAACTCTGTTGGATATGTTTAGCTCTGCATAACACACATGTTGTATCAATAGCTTTGCATTATGTCATTTGTGGTTTTAGACGCTTAAAGGATACCCATATAATTAATACTTAGATTTCTAATACAAAAGCTGTGGAAAAGTTGTAGAAAAGTTAAAGCGCAATCTTTCATTGGTTCACAAAGTCTGTGAGGTTGCGCTTTAACTTTTCTACAATTTTTATATGGCTTATGTATTCCAAATACAAGTATTTAATGAATAATAATGTGTGTATTCATTGACAATATAACGGGTCATTTATTGATTTCATAAAGTTTAAACAGTTTTTTAGAAGTAAAGCTGATATGGAATAAACGCTATTAAACTCACTTGAAATGCTACGAATGATGTAATTACAAAATCACGGCTACTCGAGAATCCAATTTTATTTCCTTTACTGCTCACTCTTTCCATTGTTGTGATTAACTGTTAAATTATATAAAAAAAAGCTTTTTATAAAAAAGTTTGGAATTTAACTTAATCATAGATGAGTTGAAACATCGAATAATAATAACTATTAGTACTTTAAGTTTTCTTTTAGTGTTAAGAATAGGCCCTAATCTGATCAATAAATGATATATCAATTTATAAGACTTTGAGACTTCTTTCGAAACCGAAGCGGTTATAAATAAAGTCAATGTTAAGAACAAAAGCGAGAATACAAAACCAGTCAATATTACGAATAATGTATGAAACGGCAACTTTTCAAACATCAATTGATGTAGAAATATTAAGTTACATGGAATGAGATGACAGTTTATGAGTAAACGTAAAATCTTTTTCCAAAATTTATTGTAAGAAATTATTGTTTCACAAATTTTATTGTGATCTTTACTTAATTTATCGATCGATACATAAGACATAAGACTGCTATTAATTATAGTCTTGATGTTATAGTTGATAGTTTTCATACGTATTTTGCAATAATAAGAGATATAATAAAAATAGCCGAAAGTAAAGTAAGCGATAGGTATCATATAATACACCCATAGATTATTTATAACAATAGATATTAAGCCATATTTAAGGAAATGTGAAAATTTATGGACTAATAGCCAAACAGAAACTATAAGCAAAAGTACAAAAATTACGAAACAGTTGACCATAAATTTAATGATAAAATCAACTATTTTTATATGAAGAACAAAGTCATTAATAGCTTTATCATTGTTTATATTTAAAACTTTGACATTTGAAACTCCTTTTAATATTTTCAAAATTTCAATCCATTTTAATTCTGAATGACTCGCGTTATTAAATGTATAAATAAATCCTAAAGTTGTTGTCGAATAAAGAATAGCTGCGATATGAAAATAGAGAGTTAAACCTCCAGCTTCTTGAATAAAGTCAAAAAAATAATCAGGTTGTCTTCTGTTGTTTATAAAAGTATAAATTATATAAATGCAAAATCTAATCGCATTCAGGAATAGCAATCCTGATATAAAATAATACTTGAATTTCTGCTTATTCGTCTCAATTTCATTATCACAATAAAAGTCGTGTTTGCAAATCATCCCATATTTACGCAATGGTTTGTCGATGTTTTTAACAATTAAACTATCATCAAGTGGTTCATCAGAATCTATTTCAGTTAATTGTTTTACTATATAATTTCTATTCAAACTATTCAATAAATTATTGATAAAATTGGTGTCCATTTTTAAAAAACTTTTTTATATGCATATAAACTTCAATATGCAAACGAAAATTGTATGCACACAAACTCCAAACTTTCAAAATTAATTCTGTTTTATAGCAACTGTATTTGAATAATAAAAGAATTATTGTGTATCAAATTGAAAATTTTAATTTTAAATATCTTTATTACGAAATAAAATAATAAATTGATTCGTTGAGAAACATGCAATATTCTGACTCATATGAAAATTGTTTATTAAGTAGTTGTTTGAGAAGTCTATTGATCGGTAAAAGACTTGAGATCTGGTGACTGAGGTGTGCGGATCCAATTTGGCACAACATTTTATTTAATTACAACTTTCTAATTACATATTCAAACTTAATGAAAATTTTATATGAAATATATTCATTATTCGAGCTCAAAATAAAACTGATTTGAGGTTGATAGGGACCTTATGTCCGCTGCTATGCTTTAGTCTACTCGCCTCCCATTAAACTCTGGCAGTACATCTTAAATCTCTATTAGGTTTATAATGGAGAGAAAAAAGTTAAGTTTTTCAAAATTTAAAAACTCTTCTGAAGAGAATTCTTTCTAGACGAATTTTTCTAGACGTGAAAACCCTTAAAAAATACATGGCAGAGCTTAATGAGAGGTGATTAGTTTGAATTTGTAATTAAATAGAATGTTGTGCCAAATTCGAACCGCACACCTTATAATAAAAATTGATAGTAATTTTTTCATAAAATCTCAATTTATTGATGAAATTAAGATAAAAATACAAAATTTTAGTTCAAATTATCTAATAATTCAATAAATCAATTATTTGATTTATTACTTTCATTAAGATTTTGTTGAAGTTATAATTTTAAGAATAATGAAAATTATACTCTTGTTTTACTTTTTTTTGAATGAAGAAATTCACTTTCATGTATCAAAAAATGGTAGAACTTCTTTACCGTATTTCATTATACTTAATGCCAATATTGATGCTTATCTGGAAAACAGATTGAATCATATATAAATTTTATGCAATATTACTGAAAACTTTGAATTTTTTAAATGAAAAGCCTTATCTTTTTTCATAGAATATCATTATCACAATCAAATGGCTTTATTAATTTGGTCGTCGATCGATTGGATGCAGAATTGAATAATTATCGAAAATCATTTTATGAGTAAACTCACTGTTTTAAATAATGCCTATACTTTGGTCCCCCCAAAAAGTGCTTTTTACAATACTTATTTGCAATAGAAAACAATCAATTTTTAGACAAAAAATTTTAATAATCAATATTTATTCAGTAAAATAACATATAATTAGCTATTTTTAAACAAATTTAATTTGTTAACAATGACAATATTCTCAATAATGAATGGCAGAACCATTTTTTCAATAACTTCAGCATATCTGTTAGACATAGAAAGTGCTAAGTTTTCAATAGTTTGTGTGTCATTTCCAAGTCGGTTCCACTCCAAATGAATAGCATTCCGTTGCGCATTAGCATTAGCATAAATTTGTCTATACTTCTTGACTTTTTTACTTAATAACCAAAACAAATTCTCAATTGGGTTACAATCAGGGCTTTGTGGTGCATGTGGTATCACTCTATCGACACCTATGCGAAGAACTAAATAGCCTAAACTATGGTAGCTTGCGTGGACTCGGCTATTGTCGTGTAATATGAAAAAGTCAATATCAGGGAAACAACGTTCAGCATATGGGAGCACATGATCTTCCAAATAATTCACATATTGCTCCGAATTAAAGTTCCATTTGACCTAATGATAGGCCCAACGCCTGCAAATGAAAAGCAAGCGACACACATAACGCTCCTCCACCCAGAATTCTGAACTGCAAGAACATTATCTTCACTAAAGCGTGTGCCTGTGAATCGTCTGACACGCATCTTCCCTTTAATTCCGGTTTCCATACTTATTTCATCAATGAAAATAGTTTTACGCTAAATGTCATTATCATACTGTCCGTTCTCATCCGCTACTTCAACCCGACGGCGTTTAGAATTTTCGGTCAATTTTGGCCTGTGAGCCATGATTCGGGAACGAAGTCCTGCTTCCAATAGTCGTTTATTAGCTGTTTCTATAGCGATGTCTATCTCAATATTTAATTGATCTCTAATTTTTTTAATTATTTCTTCTATTGAGTAAATTTGTAATATATAGCGGCTTCAACTATACGCTGATCCTGTTCTTCAGTTGTCTTTCTTGGCCTTCCGGGAGGTTTTATTGCCTCAATACGTCCTTTGCGAAGCCATGTTTCGCCAATTCTCCGGACAGTTTTGGGATCACAAGCTAAAAGATTTTGTACAGTTGCATGAAAGCTGTAAGAAAGCATGTTTTAGGGATTTTCTCCATTGGAGGCATTGGAATTGCATTACAATGCTTTTCTTATGGGTAAACAATTACTGTAGTACAGTTAATTTTTTAATTAAATTCATATACCGGTACATCAATTACAAATAAGTTTTAAGTCACAAAAAGTACAAATAGTTAAAACTATCATAACTTATCAATTTTGTTTATAATTTGTAAATAATTTATAGAACATTTAATTTGAATGAAGTAATTTTGGGAAAAACATAAAACAGTGTGTAACAATTATCCTGCGCTAAATATCTCGTGTTATTTGGATTTTGAAAAAAGTAAAATTTCGGGCTTTTAGGCTGTTAATGTTTACGAGTCTCAACCTCTTAGTGTCATACATATTTGGATCTGAGTTGAGTCGATTGATACCATAATTGACAGTATTGTGACCACTTCTGGTCAACTCCCGACGGTTCTGGTCAATTACCGATATTTTTAAATTATTAACTTCTTCAACATTCTGATTATATTGACACCTCATTTAAGCACTTTTAACTCATATTTCGATACTGTATGGTCCAGAATTCAGGAACAAATAGGGCATTTGATTAAAAAGTATGAAAAAAGTACCGATATATGAGTCAAAAGTGTTCACTTGAGGTGTCAATATAATCATAATGTTGATGAGGCTCATAATTTGAAAATATCGGTAATTGACAAGAAACGTAGGAAGTTGGCCAGAAGAGGTCACAATACTGTCAATTATGGTATCAATCGACTCAACTCAGATCCAAATATGTATGACACTAAGGGTTGAGACTCGTAAACATTAACAGCCTAAAAGCCCAAAATTTTACTTTTTTTCAAAATCGAAACAACACGAGATATTTAACGCAGGATAGCTTTTACACACTGTATATTGAGTGCTATTTGATTAGCTCATTATCTCGAAATAATGAAAATCTCATTAGAATTTAGGTATTACTTCCATTAAAAAAAAATAAAGAAGATGAATATAATGAGATACCAAAATATTTAACTCTAAAGCCCATAATTACACTCCAGATTAAACTCGGTTTAAGTCTTAAACTGGGTTTAAACCCAAAAACCGAATTTAAACTGTATACACACTGTTAAGAGTTAAACCAGGTTTACTTAAAACCAGAATCTGTACTTATGGACCTAAGACTTTTTTATTTAACCTACATTGTTCTTGTAAAATAAATTATTCTAACTAAAAAAGTTAAACCTAATTTAATCGTTTTTTCATCACATATTGTGAAAATACTGAACACATAGTATGCATAAAAGGAAATAACGCTTTAAAGTTTTGATACTTCGATAACATCAATAAATAATTAATTGAAAGATATTGTGAACATCTGAGGAATCAATAAATAGCTCTATTTTCAAATGCAACTCTTGTCTATAGCAAAACCTTCCGTCAACAAGTGAAGGATTTGACCTATTTATACAACTTTTTCTTTACTAACACAATCACAAAACTGGTAATTGACTCAAATATTATAGATATGTACAGAACTAAATTAAGGTCATTCTCAATCAATTATAGTTTACAGAGTTAGTTTTTTACCTTGAAAAATACTTTTAACTTATCAATTTAAAGAAAATGGGGGTGTAGCTCAGTGGTAGAGCGTTCGCTTTGCATGTGAAAGGCCCGGGGTTCGATCCCCCGCACCTCCACATTTTATAATTTTTTTTAATCAAATATAATTCACATGTTATTTTATAATATATTCTATCAAATTGTTATCAGTTGAGAATTCTTTTTAAGTTAGCAAACTTTTCAACTCTCATATTATAGTTCTCCTAATTATTTGGTTATTAGTCGATGCTGTGCTCATCAGTAATAACGTTATTTCAATACTTTCTATAACTTGAACCTTATTATTATTATTATTATTGTGATGCTATTATAATTTGTGTGCATATATTCATATTTCACAATTAAATATTTTTATTTAATATGTTTTTATTGTAAAATTAGAAAATAAAAGAGTTATTAAAAACTCTTAACTTTTTATCGATGAGACTTTCGTTTCAAACTTATCTATGGATGACTTGTTCTCAAATTATAAAAATATGTCTAATACTATTGAAAACTATAATACCTCTAGTTTCTATAATAATATTTTGTAATAAATTACTTATTTTTCATTTGTATTAAATATAATACTTGTGATATATTCATATTTATCAGCCTTATATTTGCCGACAATAATAGAAAGAGTATTACTCAGTAATCACGAAATGAAAATAGGACTTTGGTGGAAATCATTTGGTTGTAATACATTTTGTTGTAATACATTTTGTTTGTGGTTTGTATATCATTTTTGCTTCATAACTAATTAATAATTATTATTTCAAATCAATTGATTATAGTTTTCTTATCATGTTTATGTAATTCTAATGTTTTGTAGGGTTTTCATTTTGACTCATTCAATGACTTTTGAACTAAAATCGAAACCCAAAGTTATCTTAAAATTTTACTTAAAATATATTTAAATCATGTTAAATTGAATGAAACAATTAGTTTTCAAAATTATTCTTTTACAGAAATAGATAAATATTTAGTTTTAATAATTTGGTGGAACTTTTCAAAACTGTATGCAAAAATTATTTATTGTTCTCAAATATTGTGTGTTGCTATCATTGGACTTTAAGTGATTTTTATCAATGAAACTGTTGAATTTATGAAATCAATATTGATTATGAAGGTGACCACCTTGGTAAAGGATTATTCGGGGAGTTTCTCATGCAAAGAGCAAAAATTATCAAAAGCTAATTCTGAGACTAAAAATAATGAAGCGTTTCCTTTATTTTGGGAGAATCTTACCTTCCTAAAGGTATTTGTCCGGGAGGTTGATCCCATTGAACAAGAATAAGATCGAGGCATTTAGTTCTGCCACACCCTTGGATTCTCCCGGGATTTCTTATTGACTTATTTCTTAAATTATAAATATTGAAACTTTACTTATTGGTTTTATGAAGCTCGATTGTAATGTTATTTCATGTTTAAGTAAAAATATTAATCATTACTCTTCGTTTGATATGTTTTTAAAAGATAAATTGATGTTACACGGGAATATAAACAGCTGTTCAAAACAATTTTCTTATATATATTTCTATGACAAACATTTAATAAACTATTCTTGAAAAAGCTTAGCTAATCAAAAATGAAAAGTTTTTTTTACATTTTACTTACAATTTATTTGCTCTATTTGAGCACCGAATCTATGGGAGCAGATATTCAAATTCCTAAAATTGTACAAGGTTGTTTCGACAAATTATCCAATAATAGCCAATTCATGACCTGTTACAACGCTGTCAACACTAAATGGCATATAAATGTGACAAGTACTACTCCTGAGCCAAATAAAGCCAGGTGTTGTTCTGAATGGGATTATATTCAATGTCTTGAACAGTATTTAGAGAAAATCTGTTCAACTGAAGATGTTAAAGCTACCCAACAGTATAAACAAGATTATACAGTGTTTATTGAAGCAGATCGTTGTAAGGATTGGAAGCGAAAAAACAATAAATGTAATGAATAACAAATAAAGTTTATAAAATAATTATGAAAGTTTGTAATTGAATTGAAATTCGAATAAAATATTATGAATACTTTATTTTTTGAAAAATAAATGAAATGATTATATTGTAATTTAGTGTTAACAACAAATTTAAATATTTTATCTGCTTCTTATTCTTGGAATTTTAAGAATGAAGTTATCATTTGAAATGACATTATATAGAAAACTTAGTGAATAGAGTTTGAAAAATACAAATAATAAATGGTATTCATTATAACAGTTTTTACTATTTGTTATCTCTGTTTGTTTGGCATTTAATTTGTCTTTTGGTTTGAAATGTGAAGGCGATATATGTTCGAAGGATTCTAACCAAACGTGTGAACGAATGGCATTTGTTTTGCTTTCACTTCTATTGATGAGAACTATGCTATCGCTCATTCTTATAGATGTTTACAGAAACACCATTTATTTCCTCCCGAAAATTCAATAGTATGTCAACACTCAGAATCACTACACAATAAATTCGTCATCAAATGTTGTAAAGAAAGTGATTATTGCAATCTTAACCTAAAGCCTACTCTTACGCTTCCGATTCCAACAAATTAAATCAATAACGACATTTCAACGTGTGGAACAATTCTACAAAAATGATCAAAGAGGGGATTCTTATACAGAATTTTATCATTTTAAATTTAATTGTTTAATAACTAACTGTTTATTTTAATTTAAACAACTAAATTATTTATTAGAATGCCTTTAAAAAATTTCTAAATAAATATAAGGTTTTATTGAAAAATAATTTTGCAGAGTTATAACTGAAGAGTTTCAGATATTAAGTTGACAATAATTTGAGGAACCATTTACTCAACGCTATTCAAAGACGCTTTTCAATCAAACACAAAATTGTAATTTTTTTACAGTTGATGCTGTGATGAAGTTGATATTCATTCCATCCACAGGGTTACCAACCGTACAGATTTCGCCTGGACTGTTCAGATTTCAGGTGTCACATCCAGTGTGCAGACGGACGCGTAAATGTACAGATTTCTAGCATTACTGGAAGTTGTTAACCAAAAAGTTCCTAAATTTTTGTTCAAAAAGTTAAATTAAGCTAAAGTTAACGAATAATTTTTTTGCATTTGAATAGATAAAGTAATTATAGATAGCGTACAATTTTTAAAATGATATTGAGTCCGCACATAAAATATGTCTTGATTTCTTAAAATTCTAGGTGTTGTGAAGGAAATGGTGCTTCATTTCTATTAAATATATTGACTGTAGAATTATAGAAAATATTTATACATTACCGGCATTTTACTTATGTATTGATTTTATTGATCTAAAAACAGAAGATATAAATGAGTTAAAATTAATTTCCTATCAAATTTATTTCATACATAACAACTCTTAAAAACACTTAAATTAAAAAAACATCCTTTAATTTATGTCATATAAAATTTGAATTCTATTAAAGAAAAAGTTTATCCTGTCATTTACTTTTATAGGATTTCCCGTATCCTGTCATTTTGAAAAACTACTCTTTATTTAAAGGGTTAAATTTATTTATTTTTAAATATAGTTTGCTTATATTCAATTGTTGTGTTTGATGTTTACTAATTTACATCATAAATAACTTGAAAAAATAAATTCAAAAATTAAAAATGAAACTTATCTTTTACTATTCTCTTTCTATCTTTTTAATCTATTTAAGCTCTCAATTCTATCACAGTTCCGAAGTGATGGCCGCAGACATACCTAAAAATTCATCATTAGAAGTTTGCTTCAACAAATTATTCAACAACAGTGGATTTATGAAGTGTTACACAGATATAATTGATAAATGGAGTAAAAAAATTGAAAAGCCTTATGAAGTGAATTCTACCGATTATTTCAAAGTCAAGTGTTGTACGATTTGGGATGTGGTTAATTGCCTTCAATTACATTTGGATAAGCTTTGTTCAAAGGAACTCAACGAATATAAAAAACTTAAACAAGATATGTCTGAAGCGATGTCTAAGTCCATGAAATCAGATCACTGTAAAAGTTGGACTCAACAAAATTGCAATGTTTGATATCATAAGTTATAAATACCTGAGAGAGAGATATGACAAATAAATTTTAAACTGATTTTTTATTGAATAACTTGAGTTATAAAATGAGACAATTATTTTATTAATTTGAATAAAATTGAAAATTTTCACGAAAACAATTTTCAAGTTTTATCTTTCAATGAAGTGAATTTTAAATAAATACTCGATACAATCACACGAAAGTATACAATCTTTTAGTTTCAAAGTTTTACGTTTAATTTAAATTATTTTATTGACAAGTGCTGTCATTAGTTTAAATTAAGGTTTTAAAGAATAGACTAACTGATGAATGAGCAAATATAAGCAATAAATTAGCGCCAATGTCTGCAATAAATAGGAAAATAAGCTTTTCTTGTATGATTTTCTGTCAATAATAAATTAAGATAAAATGTGATATCATTGCTATTTAATGCTTTTTCATTGGGTATTAATG
>JAQFZT010001630.1:0-14321 GCA_034696325.1 Camisiidae sp.
ATTTTTTTGAAAAATGAATAGCCAGTGCTGCACCTCCTGATCATACTGATTACAAATATGTAATTGGTTCGTGTCTAAAGTGTCCACAGTTCAAATGCATAGAAGGACAGACAGACACACATATTTGCTCCTTATTATATAGATTATATAGATGTGTCAGTTCTGAGCCTTCTCTAGTCAAACTTTTGATACTCTGGACACAACCAAACAAGATAATTGATTCTTAAATATGTTTTCAAAATTGTTGGAGAAAAAGATAATAAATTTCACGATTTCTCAATTCCAATATTATTAAACATAATTAAATGTTCTAAAAACATCATTTGAAGGTCTTGTTTTCAATTAATTCTATTAATCATCAATTGTTCATGAGTTATAATACTAAATGAGTCTTATTTTCGATTTCATATTTTGATAGAAAAATTTTGTCGCATCTTCTTTTTCATTCATTAATAATTTGTGTATCATGATGAAAAAGCTAGTATTGTTTATTAAAAGAAATATTTTAAATAGCATTGTCAGTCAGTTCGAAAATGAGCAAAATATTTTCACAAAGCTTTCACTTAAATTGCATAAAAATAAATAATTTGGATGCCGTCATAACATAATACTTTACGGAAATCGTTAACGAATGAAAAATACCTGTACTTTTTATTGGGAAAATGATAATTAACAAATTTATTCTATATAACAATTATTGTATGTCTGCATTCTTTAGCCATGATTTCATAAGATGGGAAATCCCAAATTCAATTTGATGGTTATTTTTAGCATCATTTTTTGATTGCATTCAAATCTATCTTAATCTACAAAAGGGTAATTCGCAAAAAGTGACACAATACATATATATGTATATCGTACAATAGCATTATAAACTAATAACCTAATGAACTCTAAGGTAGGGAATGATAGATTTAAGAACTTGTAGTATGGAAACGCCTTAACCACATTTTTGCCTAAAGCAAAACTTTTTTCACTTTCTCTATCATTTCGATTTCCATGACTTTTACTTTCGGTATCCCGTCTTATAATGTATTGCAAGTTCTTCTTCTATAAAAAAAAAGTTGGGATTTTAACCCTATCCAGGACTCGAACCCTAAGTTTGCCCTCAGATGTGATTAAATATTCACACAAGTTGTTCAACTAACTCATTATTCCTTTATACAATAAAATTGTATATATTGGGTTTGGACAATGATTGACTCAACCTTAAGGGCTTAGAGGTTAAAAATACTGGTATGGATTGTGACATTCAAGACCAACATTTCTGTCATTCAACTCTATTTAAAATTCTATGAATTTTCTGCTGGAATACATAAAAAGTGGAATACTTTTCTCTCATTATTGCATGTCATAAGTCTGTTCGTGAACTCAAAGACATTCATTGAATGCATTAACATATTTATGAGGATAGCGTTTATTTACTTTTTTTTTATTGATAATTTTCTTTTTAAAAGAAAGTGAGAGTTAGAGAACTCGTAAATTATATTTTAAACTTGGACTCAATTGAAAGATTTGCTTCTATTTTATTAATTTAATGATCAAAAAAATGTTATTGACTTTTTAATACTAATGCTACTATTAAATAGAAATTAAATTAAATATTAAATTAAAACTATGAAATAGAAATAATCAAATTAGTGACTAATATTTGCTGAGAAATTAATTTCTACGAAATTGATTGAAAAATAAAATTTCCTAAACACTGAGTTGAAAAATACTTTGAATGATTTTCTCAATGACTGATAAAGCTATGATCAATTATGACTACAAACGAGTATAAACTGGATTTTTTTACTTAACTATTACGTCAATAGTCAGTGAAAAAATGCTGGTAAACAGCATCTAAAAATAGATAAAGATTTGAGACTGTGGAGGAGATCACGGCTGGCAAAAAATAAAAATAGAAGTTTCATCAATTATATACATAAAAAGCAATATTTCAGAGAAAGGAACCTATAGTTGAACCTTGAATACAATACAATATATTTATAAACTAATTACATGCATAAAAAACTAAACTCTTATAACAATTATTATAAAATTTCTTCAATATTCAGGTCGTGCTATATATGAAGGAGAAAATTTACATGTTTTACATCAGAAAGTCTTGAATAATCTTATATAAACTTGAATTTGATAAGTATTACGAATTAGGCTCATTATTAATATATCCCTTGAAATGATTTTTTAATTGATGAAATTAATTGTTTGATAACTTTCTCAGAACCTTTACTGATAAAAAAGGTTTTAGAGGCTTACGTTTCAAAGGATTTCTAGATTCAATATAAATGTAATTATCTGTTTAATTGACTGAATATTGATTTAAAGCTCTATACTTTTTGAGAATATATGTCATTATCACTTGAATTTAAAATTTCAAAGCTTTCTTGAGAGGTTTCCTACTCAAGTAGTTTATATTAGAGGGAAATTTTTCTCATTATTACTGATATTAAGACATAATTTTTTCTTAACAATACTTTATAGTGTGATTTATTTCGGAACCACAGGAAAAACTTGCATATAATGAAGTTCTGCCTCAAAAACAATTATTAGTAGATTTGTTTATGTGTTATGTGTTATGAGGTTTATTTTGATGTCCAAATTGGTACTAATAGTAATGTAACAATTGAATGTTTGAATGCTTTTCTCATGCGTTGTTGTTTACGTTTGATAAGTTTTCAAAATAAATATATTATATTTGACATTCAAATCATCTTTCACTACATTTGTTTTCAAATAAATATATTATATTTGACATTCAAATCATCTTTCACTACATTTGTTTTCAAATATATCCTAGACTTTCATTAATGAAACAAACAGTTTCAATTTTTTTGGTGAGAAAATTCATTCAAGTTAATAATTAAAAATAATTTGTTTATTTTTCATTTAATTGTGGTTTCAAAATGAAGATCGAGATAATGATCAAATAATGTTTTGCTTGAATTTTTTCATATGTTTTATTGATAGGGATTTTATTGAATGTTAATGTTAAGTACTTTTTCAAATACCTGAGTGAAAGAAATTATTCTGGAATTATGATAGAATAAATAAAAAAATGAAAGTGCACTCTAAACTTTCAAATATGAGATTAATCATAAACACGTTTGAAAATTCCGAAAACAAGTTTCATATTCTTTTTTGACGTCATGAAAAGGGAAATTCATAAGTTAAGAGATCTAATTAAATTCAAATGCGATAAAATATGAGCTGACCTCTGCTACCATTGAATTAATTGCTTTTTTCACATTGCATCAAATTTTCCAGTAGGAAATTATAAAGTTAGTGTTACTGGATCTCGTTTGAATGAAAATTTGAGATTAAAAACCAAACATTTTTTGAGGTAAAGTTCTTAATATATAGAGGTTTAATGTGAAAAATAAATAATTATGATTTCATTATTTTGTATTTCTTATTAATTCAACTGTAGACAAAAGTAATGAAATTTTAAATACTTCAATAAAATACAACAATTTCTGAATGAAAGTTTCGGGAAAATAGTTAAACCAAAGTTTAAATTTTGACCAACTTCAGAATACATTCTTTCACAAATAGGCTTTTATTTATAGACATGAGAGCCAGTCACTAAAGTTGACATTTGAAAGCTAAAACTGGAGAGATCCTTTCCATGTTGACTATCTTGATGGCCAATTTGAATTCTGGAGACTCCCGCCTAAACCTGGAGGTCTGGCAACACTAGTTGAAAGAAGCAAGCATTTAATAATACACTACTCAGTTGTTTATTGAATTAATGTTTTGTTGAACAATTCAAGTACTAAGTATATCGAAATACAGAGTAATAATTAACGATTAAATAACCTTGAATTTTGAAATTGATTTTCCACACGGGTTCCAAAATTCCGTAATTAGGTCTGCCTTTTTAAGCTTGTTCTTATTGACGTCATTGAAAAAAGTTTGAAATCATAAATCCAATCTGATAAGACATCATACAGTATTAGAATCGATATCATACTAGAAAACCTGTTACTGATACTAGATTAAGATCTGAACTTACATATCATTAAGTTAATTAAAAACCATTATACATTTCAAATTACATTGAATTTTCCAGTGAGAAAATGGAAATTTTATTGAAAATATTTCCCTGTTCTTTTTCAGAGCTTATTTAACTTCCCATTTTCTAGAAAAAAAAGTTCATTTATGATTCCGAGAACGCTATCAAACAAATTAAAAATTGTTTACTAATCAAAAAGTCGAACTTGAATTTCCTAAGATTTGTTTTGAAATATAGGAAATATATTTTTTGAAACTTATGTAATGATCGTTTACTGATTATTTAGAAAGTTTGGATTTGATTGAAATGCCATGAGGCTCAACAAAATTCATTTGCTCAACAAAATTGCTCACTTATTCAAATTATATTGTCTAAAGTGTTTCTCGAACTTATTATTTTCAATTATGAACTACTATATGATCTACTTTACGGTGATCTGGAATCATCTCGAAAAACCGGATAAATGAAAATAAAACCTCAGATTATCTAAACAGAAAAGTAATTTTGTAGGTTTTGATCTAAGTAAAAATCATAAACAGAGACAGGACTTTAACGGAAGTACAAATTTTCCTGTATTACAGTACTGCAGCTCTTCTTTATCTATTTAAAAGTTAATTGAGGAACAGAAAATGTCCTTTAATGGTTTCCTACAATAAATTGATAGCAAATTTAATTTCGAAATCCTAAATGTTTGAACATTCTTAGCTTTCCACCACTTGTGTTATTGATCATAAAATAACAATTTAATAATTGAATGTATTTAGAAAGCAAAGAGTGTTCAAAAATTTATGATTTAGAGATTACATGAAAAATGATTAGATATAGTTTTAGAAGGATTTATACATCAACTCAACGATTATAAATCTAAAGTTCCTGATTTCCAACTAAATTTCAAGGGGTCTCTGTTCGAATAAGTCTGGGCTCTGATCATAATAAAAGATCCGAAAATTTGACTCCTGTTTAATACGATAAACATTTAATAAGTAAATTGTTTTAAAACCTCATAAAACAAAGTGCAGACGGGGTAATGGGAGTGTGTTTTAACTTATTAGTAATAATTGATATGAATGCATGTCCTAAGCATGAATCAAATAGATCTTATCATTTTGATTTGATGCTTTGGACATGCATTCTTATCAATTATTACTAATAAGTTAAAACACACTCCCATTACCCGTCTGTACAACTAATTATTTTAATATTCGGTGATTCAAAGATATATCAATTATGATAACAACCATCTAATAAAAGATATTGTGAGGACAAAACAACTCTCTTCCTTTTCTAATGTAAACAACCAAAGGATGTTTTTAATATAACAATATTCTTTCGGGAAAAGTGTTTCCATCAAATTATTGTCATTTAAAATTGAGGACAACTTAAATTCTAATTACAATATTATTCATTAAGGGATAAACTTTTTAACAAATATCATAACTCATCCTTTGGTGCATATAAAACACCATTTTATATAATTATAAAGAATTGTTAACTATTTTTTTCATAAACTACTGCTCTTTTTAACAGTTGTAAAAATATTTAAACGAAAGTTTTTGTTGTTGTTGTTGTTGTAAAGATTAAGAAATATAAAAGCTATTGAAAATTTTTACTTCACTAACAATAGAATGATTAACATTAGAAAATTCTTTTTTCATAATAAAATTCAAATATTTATTACTAGAAAATAGTTGTGAGTTTACAAAAGAAAACTCTTTATTTATGTAATTTTATTCATTAAACACATTCAGAAGTTTTCTATTCATACTTGAATTGACATTAAGTTTCTTCTCAAAAACTTAATTGAGCTCAAACTTCAAGGTTATAGTTAAATGTGGCGTAAACTGAGAGTTGAAGTGTATTTGGGTTTACGGGTATTTCCCTAAACATGTTCTTCTCTAATAAGAAGTTCTTTTTCTTGCTCTTCGATGGGGTTTTCATCCCTTTTCGTCATACAAACTGCTACTGATTCTTGATAAGAACTGTCGATGAGATCAATGCCAAAAACGTATCCGATGAGGATTTAGGAAATCGTTTATAGTTTGCTAAGTTATCTTAATAATCAAAATACAATTTTATGCAAAAGAATTGAAAAATAATTTTTCTTTTTCTCAAAAGCTTTAAGCGAAATATTGAAATATTACTGCTATTAATAAAAATTGATTTCTTTCAATGTCAAGCTTTGAGAAAAAATTGCGATTCTTTAAAAATGTTTGACTTTTATAGCTTTTTGAAATTAGTCTAAACAAAAACAGAGGCTGAACTCATGTGGTGACGGGATTTCACATCGAGGAACATCCAAATAAAAAAATTCAAACTTTCAAATTAATGCATTACATTTTCACCTATACTTGTTATCACTAAAAATTAAGAAAAATCATTAAAACGTGTAATTAAAAATGTAATTAAAATTTGATTTCATAAGAGGTTCGGCAAAACATCAGTGTATTAGTGACTGAATTTTAAAGACTTTATTGTAGAAGAAATAAAAAGTTTGTTAGCAAAACGGGATTTGTTTTGAACATAACCTGGAGGTATACTTAATATATTAGGACAGAACAAGAAATAACCCCACATTCTCAGAGATTAGACTGAGAAATAGTATAGGAGGAGAGAGGGAGAGAGAAAGAGAGACTTAGAATGAGAGTAAAAGTTTTTCATTGCCTTCTAATCGAGAAACTCGTCTTCAAGAGCACACAAGCTGTATGTCTAGCATTGCATTCAACAACTAACCTCTCACGAGTGAAGACTAAAGCTATCATTGAACTACTTTTCTAGATAGCTCACTGTTTCCTGATATTAGTTTTCAAAGTAGAAAAACTTTTCTAAACTTTTAGTTAATTTCTTTACTGAACTTTTACTAGTATTAAACTTATAAATAATTTGAATAGTGTAATATTTTTTTATAAAGTTATTAAAATTTGATAGTATGCATGACTGCAACATGTCTTCAAGCATATGGTTAAGCTTTGATGAACTGCTGTTTAAGCAATTGTCCAAACAATCAAATGCTGATTCTTTAATCAATCGTATTGTTAATGATTTGTCGCTCAATGGTTCAAATGAATGGCATAAACATCCGGGACTTCCATTCGCTCTCAATATTGAAGCCAATCTTGATGGTGAAAGTGCGGTAATTAAACCATTTTTATATCATTTTCACATTTATCAAAATCAAATTTCATATTTTTCGATCATTCAATTTCTTAAACCTCTTCAATTTTATTGAGCATTCAAATAGTTTTTTTCTATTCAAATTACATATAAGTTTGAATATAATATGAATATTTTTACATAAGTTTAAAGTCAAATTAATTTAGTTCTATATTTTCTTATCGTTTATGTGTTAATAAACTTTTTCACTAATTGCTAAATGATTTCAAACTGAATAATTCTCGTAAAATGTAAAAGTACTATAAAGTTGAACCTTTTGGGCATTCATTCTTTATGTCATTATTTTCAGCCCAGTCTTCAAAAACCAGACATATAAAGTAGTTTATTAGTAGAAAACCAATAATTTGAATTCATAAAGTTGTCAAAACGTTGTAAAAAGAAGTTGTTTCTCATTGAACTTGACTTGAATCCAAAAAATAGAGTAGAAAAAAATGATTTTCGCTTATAAACCTTCAATTTGAAAAAGCTGATCATATTTTTATTAGGGATGAAAAAACTAATTAATTTTAATGGCAATAAAATGATTAAAATGTGAAAAATATTTTCCTGAATTTTAATGAACTTATAGAGAACTTGGTTTCGACATAACTGGCATTTTACGATATATGTGTCAATAGCCTATATGGTGATCATCTTTTTGGGCTCCCAATGGATGAAAACCCGCAAAGCGTTTAATTTAAGAACAAGCCTATCATTATGGAGCGCATCGTTGGCTATATTCTCAATAATTGGCACAATTAGATGTCTTCCAGAATTCATTAACATTCTTTACAATAAAGGATTCATAGAGTCTTTCTGTAGCAATTCCTACAAAGATGACAATAGGCTGGTATTTTGGTATTTGATATTTATCTGGTCTAAATTGGCCGAATTGGGTGACACAGCTTTTATTGTGCTCAGAAAACAGAAATTAATTAATTTGCATTGGATTCACCATGTATTGACTCTTTGCTACTGTTTCTTTGTGTTCGCCGATCAACCGGGAACTGCCCGTTGGATGGTATGTATTCAGTCAAATATTAAGCTCAATTACTTTTCATCTATTTATCTTCATTTTATTACTTTCATTACTTTCTTTTCACAAAATTATATCTTTACAATTCTTTTTAAACTATATTATTATCAAAACTTTTTAATATTCTTTTCTATTTTTTGTGTATTAGCACAACAATTATATTTAAATTTAGCTTTCTATGTGATTATATTCAATGAAAATATTTTTCTTTAGTGCCTAACTTTATAAGAATTTATAAAATTTTCCATTATTTTGTTATTTAATGAGAATCTGAGCTATTTTTAATTGAAATAAGAGATGAAAATTTATGAGACTTTTATATCATTGCTTAAAATCTTTCTCTCAATGGCTTAAACTTTTTATAAATAAGAGAATCATTTTAGTATTTCTTTTAAAACGTGATATTATTTTTCAATGACAAACATACGTCGATAAGTATGACAGAAAAATTTATAATAAATTATTTTTCTTCAAAACACTTAAAGAGAAGATAAAAAGATATCAGTTTCTGAGAACAAACTCATACACTTTCTATTGGTTTAATTTTATGAATAATATCTCTAGAAATGAAAGAAAATAATTGCAGAGAAAAGAAAGCTTTAATATTTTTAATAGTCATAGAAATGATTTAGGATTCAGTACTAGTTTATTACACACCTGTCAAGCAAATCGTATCCGGAATTGCTATCACTTTACTGTTTAACACACTTTTCTCTCAACCTCACGATCTCTAAAGCTCTTTAAGTGGAAGTTTAGCTCCAATTTTATGCTTCATTTTAAAAGTACTGTTAGTCTTATGAATAACTTCACTCATAGGTGAAGAAAATTAAGGTTAGAATTAATGCTAAAAATATGCATCAACTTTAGGGTTAAAATTCCGTTAGAATTGTTTGTCACGTTTTCTGACACAATTTTTGAGACAAATTTCTTCTCAAACTTGAAAACTCATAACTTTGAAAACTGATTGATTAGTGAAAGAAAAATATTTCTCTTACTGTCACTTACGGTGAATACAGGTTTGAACTGAACTTATCTTGTTGTGCATGACTTTTAGGTATTGTTTAGATTTGGGTTTTTCTATAGTATTGATACACATCTCTTGAGAAACTGACCGCTAATTGAATTTCTTAGTAATGCATTCGTGAAAATCTGTTTTTCTCTGACTTTCAACTGATTCAATAAACTTTCCAATAAGAAGTGAATAGTCTATATTTTATAACTATGAATACTTTCGTCTTTTCAAAATAGGGAAAAAGTTTTATCTCGAAATTTTTTCACATAAAAAATATTTATTGTCTAAATATGAAAACAGTACAGCCTTTGAAAAAATGTCGCCGAAATTATGGCTTTGACTTATGATTAAATATCATTAGTAGTTATGGATATAAAACTTGTTAGGAAAGTAAAAAAACTTGTTACTAAGGCCTAAAAACCAATTAAAAATGAGTTGGTTATCACAAGTCGTTAAGATCCAAAAAAAACAACAAAACTAAAGTTAGACACAAAAACTGGGATTCAGATCTCATATAAGAGACAAAAATTTAATGTAATCCTTGATTTACAAAAGACTATAAATTTCCTTAAGCGGAAAACTTGATCTGAATTTAAATTTATAATCTTAATAATCAAATTTATAAGCTATTGGAAAAGCTCTCATTGTCATGGAATAACTAGTTATGACTTATATTGTAAAAATTATCCTTTTTCTGACTCAATGATCATTTCATGTTTTATCTAAATTAACATCAATAGCTTCGAGAGATTTTGGATAAAATCCTTCAGTATTTTAGTGATAGACTTGTAATAGTTGCCGATTTATTCAAGTCAAAACTTTGTCATTGATTTAGGCGATTAATTAGCTATTGATTTGAAGGGCACGAAACCCCGACATTATAATAGATAAAGAGGTAATTCTTAACATGTGGACACACTTTTGTCCTAATTATTTCAAAATTCAAATCCTGAGAAAAAGAAAATTTTCAATACTCTACCCATAATAGGATTTTTCACCAAAAAATTAAACAAAGAATTTAAATATTTGAAACCCTCTCAGGACTCGAACCCACGTCCTCTTTGTAGAAAACTTCATATCATTTATTGTTAGACATGAAAACTTTTCCATACAAGTGTTTATTAAAAAATGAGATGTTTTTCCTTTTGAGAAAGGTTTTTGATTAAGTATTTACGTGTTTTCTTATGATAACAATAGAAAAAGTTAAAAATAAGCATCATTTTACAATTGTTTTTTGATTTATTTAATCATTTGAGTCACTCGCTTGTCATTCAGAAAAGTATTTGAAAACTCATTCGTCATTAACTTAAAAAATCATAATGTGATGACATCAATGTTATTGTAAATCTTTCACTTTATTATACCATTAAAAGTTGTTATCAACTATTGTTTATTTAAGCGGTGAATTCCCGGCAATCCTGTCGATATGCATATCAAGAATTTAATCTAAAATATTAATTTCGAAATTTTCACTGACACATAAGAGTTTCAAAAATAAGTAACAATTTTTTCCTTATTGACATCTATTAATTGATAGAAAAATTTTCTTCGAATTTCAAGTTTATATAATTGGAATAACTTATCTTTTAGACATCAATTGCTTCATCAGTCACTTGACTTATTTCTATACATAAGAAGCAATTCTTTTGATCTTACATTGAAGTTATGATAATCCTGAGAAAGGTTTTCAAGGGTTAAATCATGCGATTTAGTGGAAGTTTTTGAATGCTACATGTCTTTAGATAATCATCTCATAAACGTTTTATGCATTTATAACATTATAGTTTTCAAATAACCACTAATTAATCTCTTAATCAATCAAATAATTATTTATCAGTAAATTTTTGTATGGAATTACACATTTATAGAAAATTTACAAATTTCAAAAATAAATTATCGATTGCTGAGAAAACCCATAAGAATTGTGGGAGTTTTGGCATTAACTCAATAATCAATACCAGGAACGTTCAGTTTATATAATAATTAGATTTTGCTTAAAGCGAAAATCTAATTTATTCACAAATTTTCACCTTATATAATAACAAAAAGTTTTCATTAATCAGTGGGTAATTTGATTTTCCGTAATGATAAGAAGTAGTAAAAATTTTAATTTCTCTTAAGATCAACTCAAACCTTGACTTCAGTTATTTATATTTATAGCTCAAGTTCTTATTCATTATTAATTCGAAATTAAATCGTTTAAAATTTTCCAATGATTTGGAATTCTCGTAAATTCTCTCGAAATATGAGTTTCTCCAAAAGGAAGGCATATAATAGGAAGCTTTCCATGATAAAGCCCTTATTCCTAAACTTTGGTTCGATTGAATTAAATACTTTTCTTACAGCAAAACAAATCATTTTTTATGAGATTGAGCTGTCAATGAAATTGAATAGAAATTCCTCATTTACAAGAGGGGCTTATTTGCTACACAAAAACTGCGTTTGACTCTCCTATCATTTGATTCAATACTTTCTTTGAGCTTTTTCTACTTGACTAAAACTCTTGCTAAATATTATCTAAAGTGCAAATATTAACTAAATTTCTTATTTTAATGACAGGTCGGTATGAATTTTGCCATACATTCCTTGATGTACACCTACTATGCATTGCGAGCACTCCAATACAGAATACCACGAATTATATCGATGACAATAACTGTCGCACAAATAGTTCAAATGGTTTTCGGTTTAATAATTAATTTCATATCATTTAAATACAAGATTGAAGGAACCAAATGTGATATGACATTACCAGCGGCTACAACTGGTCTCGCATTATATTCACTATTTTTTATATTATTCCTCAACTTTTTCATCTGTAGTTATTTTATAAGACCTAAGACTAAGAGAATTGTTTTCATAAACGACAAAAACCATAATCCAATTGACAAAAAATTAGAGTAACTTTTTAGAAAAAGTTGCATTTTTTACGGCATAATATTATTATTATTATACTTACCCATAACTCAATAATATTGTACTCAATTCATTGATCCTCATCTTAACTGATCTTTAGATCAGTTGTTAACATATCGAGCAATGGTAACTATTTGTATCAATCATTTTTTGATTAGCTTTCAGTCCTCAAATTTGATACGAAATACTATTAAATATCACTTATTGGGAAATATTTTAAAATTTCTTTTTATTTATCATTAATTAATTTAATAAATCAAATGTCTCTGAGAAAGAATTTTTTCAAGTTTTCAATAGCATTGAAAGTGATAGTTAGGAAAAGATTTTAAATTGAAGTTAGCCTTTGAATCAAATTAAAGGTTACAATTATAACCTTCAAATGTTCCTCATGAAAGTTAATGTATTTCTAATATTATATTATATGTCATATGTTATAACTCGTGTATAATATTCGTGACTCTATATAATTAATTGATGAAATGAATTATTTTTGATACGTTATTGAATACTTTGCATGCAATGAATAAGTCATATTAATACCTGAGCTCACATTGTAAAGCATCTGTGGATAAAAGTAGTCAACGGAGGATCATTCCCATTCATTTCCTCAATGGCTATAATTGTATAGAGAATTTCCATAAAAAATTTTAATTTAAGGCTTGATTTGGTGTTTAAATCTTTATTAGGATGAAAAAGCAATCACTTGTGAAAAATAATGTTCTTTATGAAACGTTAATCTAAATCTATAGGAATCCAAGGAAATTGATCCTCGATTGACAATTGTTATCCACACTTACACAACATTCTCATTACACTATGTATTTTTGAATAAAGTTTTTAAAATGCAGAAATGGTTAAAACTTTACTTTTTTACAATCTTAACAATCGTTGTCAGTTGTCAAACATGTAAACACAAATTTTAAGATTTTTCTCAATTGATGAGAAAACTTTTTCAATATTCTATTTAATAACTTTATTTTATTGAATACTCATAATTAAATATTTTTTGTAAACGTTTAAAGTTGCAAATAAATTGATGATTAAAATAAATTTGATAGACATAACCGGTGTAAACCAGCATTCAAGCTTGAATTACTTGTGCTTCGGGCTCCTTTCACTATATAATTATCAATATTATCAAATTATTACGAAATAAAATTCTCACTTATAAAGATAATCAATATTTGTAGATAAGTTGTCAAACTTACGAATTAATTTAAAATTACGAAACTTTTACTCTAATAGAAATTGAACTTTTTTAATATCTAAATACCTGACATTCAAAACATATTTTTAAATTAACTCATAAATAAAATCATATATGAACACTCCGTTATTTAACATTCTATAATTTCAATATGAAAGAAAAACATATATTGCGCTGTAACTTGATATTTGTAATATTTAAAAGTGAGCATAGCTTATTTGAAAGTTAAAATATGAATAATATAAGAATTACATTTTCGAACTTACACGACATGATTTTCAATTATTTTCAATGCCGTACTGAACACATTGAAATTTTTGTGATAAGCATTAATTATATTTAGAGATATAATAAACTTTTTCGAGTAGTTATTGAATTCTGAATTTGATAAACACATGTGAATTTTAACAATTCAAAATTTATCAAAAGATGATGATTGCACATAAATTTATATATTAAAGTCACTTAATATAACAAAATTATACTTCACGAATCAATTCAAAGTTAATATTTCAAACATTTATTTAAGAACTATAACTTTAGGTCATTTTAACTGTAATTATCATCATAAAAATTTGAGTTAATCATTTATTTATTGATTTGCAATAGTTATAAATTTATGTTAGGGTTTATTGCTGATCTTTGTAGATATCTCGCTGTCAATGTTAGTAATGGTGAAATTTCAAATGAGCCAAGTCTTGGTAAAGGAATTAGTCATAAAAGTTGTGGTTCAAGGAATAGCAAAAAACAAATGCATTTTTATATATACTGAAGGCTACTTTTATCTTTAATTTATCAAATATATAATATAATATTCATGAAAACCAGAATCTCTTCTTTGTCGGAAATTATACTTTCTTTTATTGAATTAAACTTTGGGAGAAATGTGACAAATGTGAAATGTGACAACTACAACAACAACTACAACAACAACTACAACAACAACTACAACAACAACTACAACAACAACTACAACAACAAC
>JAQFZT010001631.1:0-14315 GCA_034696325.1 Camisiidae sp.
ATAGTTTAATGCAATACTTTTCAATTAAGGTATTTAATATAAAGCGATTCTAGAACTTGAATTGAAAATAAAATTATTTCTAAGGAGGACATAACGTTGTCCTCCTCAGACATTCAGGGGAACAGAGGACAGAGTGTCCCAAAGGAGGACAGTACTCCCTAAAGGAAGACGTCTGGCATCACTAAAGGTGATGTCTTAAGGTAATTTAAACTGTGAATAGAAAGTTTTGGTCCGCCACAGTTGCCTGCAACCTTCGGATACCTGCCCCAATGTTCTACCAACTGTTGAGTTGGTAAAGTTTATTGAATCTTGAAAACTATGATAATAAGGTTTTAAAACTTTTTGTTATAGCCTAAAAATGAGTGATGCAAAATTAGATCACTTTAGTTTAAAATTATTAATTTGTAAGTTTGTATTTATTTGCTTTTGTAAGAGCAAAGTACTTCCTTAGAAGTGGAATTTTAACTTCTCTTATAGAGATCTGAGCATTTTATAGAACAAAGTGTGGACATGATAATATGCGGCCTCATTTACATATATTTGAAATATTTTCTTAATTCTATTGACTTTTTCTGCAATGATAATTCATAGCTATTAATATAGGAACTTATTTACAATATTTGGAAGCATAATCAACAATAAAAATAGAAATTTAAGATTTTCCTATAAATATCTCTTTAATTAATAGTATGCTTGAACCAAAATTTGAAGAACGTTATGATAATTAGCCTCTTTATCGGTCGTATCAATAAATCTTAAGTTTAATGTTTGGGTTATTAAAAGAGATAATGTTTTTCTAAGAAAAATGAATGATGTATTAATATTATCCAAATAATTCTATGTAATTGTAATATTATCTACAATTAAAAAGCAATTAGTTGTTATCTTCAGTGGATTTATTTGAACTTTTGCCATAAATGAATTGCAGTATCTTTTTGTTTGGATATCATTAAAATTTCAAGAGATGAGAAAAGAGTGCCCGCATAAATAAAAATCATTCATTATGTTTGTGATTTGAAATTGAGCAACATTAAGTTTTCAAAAAAATATAATCGCAATTAATGTTGTTATGGCTAACAGAAATATTTTGTTTGGTTGACTACCTGTCCAGTTTTTGAATTGACAATTTAATGTATGACTCAATTTAAGCTATTGATATCCAATACACTTTAAATGTTCAGATCTCTTATAGAAATGTATTTTTTTTGTTCACATATCTCTTAAATTCCTAAATAAATACAAATAAATAAATAAAAACTTTGAAATTAATAATTTAAAACTAATTAAGACTTTATATACAATAAAAATTTCAATTAATAAAACCTATTACAATACAATTTAATTGTTATAATAAAAATATAAATAAAAATTTTGGTTTATTTATATATTTTAATACATTTAAATTTCATAACAATTGAAAATTTGAAATAGAGCGCTTGAACTATATTTTATAGAAACTTATTTATATGCTAGACTTCTAGACGACAGAACATTTAACAATTATATACAGTACAGTAACAAACGTAGGTTTCTATGTTTGCAAAAAGAAAGAGTTTTGTCATCAAAGCGTGTTTCGCACAGAGGAAAAGTATGTCTGTCCGTATGACTAACAAATTGATAGACTTGTTTAAGTAATGAAATAATTTGTAAACAACTTAAACATGCGATTTATTCAGACAGACTGTGTATTTTGCCTATTATCTCATTTGAAACGATCTATCTGTGTCAATCTTTTTGATAAATATGAGTGAGGAAGTTTAAATTTTAAAATTGTTAAATATTTATTGGTAGTTAAGATATGTGTGATTATTGTTGTATCATTTCTATTATTAATAGCTTTTGTTGCTATCGCGTCACATAACACAAATGATGGCAAACATACACCCGGAGAAGAAGTACTCTATTATTATCAGAATGAGTCAACTACTTTGGATCACTCGATGATATGGATATTGTCAACAATTATAGCGCTTAAGATTGTAATTGAAATACTAGGACTCGTAGGAGTTATCAGAAATGTGATTTTACTATTAATATTTGGTATATTTTATCATTGGGTGAACTTTTCGAGTTCATCGCAATTTTCAAATACGATGGAAATGCATTAGCATTGATTTACTTCACTTTTCTATCAGTTCTACTCTTTGTTTACATCTTTTTAATCCTTAGCGAAAGATAACATCTCCCAAGAGTTCATTATAATAATAATAAGAATAATTTTTATATTCTTGCGCCGACCAACCAATACAGTTATAGCCATTTTTCTTGACCAAATTCACTATTATTTAAAAAAAATTCTGATGTTTAATGAGAAATAAGATTTTTTGTGAAGAAAAACTTTTTAATCATTTTTAAAGCTTAAAATTTTACACTTTACTTAATTGATAGATAGAAAATGTTTAAATTAATTTTTTAACTTTTTGAATAATTTAATTGCAATAAAAGTAAATGTGATCAGCCTGTGAATCGAAACGATTATTATATGAAACTTTATTTCTTTTTTTTAACAACAATCATTTTAAAATGTAATTATAATTGTAATTTAAAATGTAAAAATTAATCATAAGCCAAAAAATTGTATTATGATATTTATTGTGTCAAATTATTTCCTCTATAACTGTAGTAATACATTATTAATTAGATTTTATATACTTATCATAAGTTAACATTTTTTTTAATACATTAAAATAATTAGATTATTCCCTACATAATAATGAAAGCCTTATAAACTCTGTTGAATATTATTAGCTTTGCATTAATTCGCATGTTTTCCAGTTTTTGCGAGAATACTACCTAAGACTTAGTCTATTTTCACTATCGTATCAGTAAATCATGAAACTTATTATAATGTCTGCTTTTTTCTTGAAATTTGTTAAAAATAGTCTAATATTTGAAAAATATTCAACTTTTTATATTTCATAAGAACCTACTTAAGTCAGATTTTATCCGTTCTTTTCTCAATAACTTTTTCATTATACAGATAACTATAGACATTTGACAGTGCTTTAAATCGAAAATATTTTAGAGATTAATAATAGAAACAAATTCTATTGCAGTGCGCGAAACCATAGCGCTCACGATAAGGAAAAGTCAATGATTTCGTTTTGACAATGTTATCGAAGGCTTTCCACATGCTTTATACTCAATATATATGGCTATGTTTGCAGTGCTTGTTTCCATAGCTCAAAGAAGTTATGCTTTTCCGAGTAAGAAATTGTTCAAGAAAACCGTTGGTTACTATTCAAATCGACTCTGAAAAAACAAGTTTAAAATACATTTGAGAAATGGGTGATGTAGTGGCAGAAGTGTCTTCCTTTTTAGCGAAAATATTTGGAAAATATAAATAATATTTAATAGAATTTTATCAATAAATAATGAAGTAATTAAGATAATAACAAGTATCATCTGACTGTCGTTAATATGATGTACTGTAATGTACAAATATCGTTGAAGATTCTGGAACATAACAGAAATGAACCGTTAATAATGAGTTTGATGATCGAACGAGAACACTAAGAACTTTGTAAATGAAGTGCATCATATACTAATCAATCAAATCATGCATATAATCTTAATTGAGCACAAACAATGGATGTCAAGTTTGAAGTTTGAGTTGTTTATTTACATTTTTATTGAGTATTTATAGAGCATTGCATTCAAGATAAAGTATTTTTTTATGAATTCTAAGAAATTTTACAAATAAAATCTTGTGACAAAATGTGTTGGTAGAACATATACAAATATATTGCTTTTATAATCTTTCATAACCGGATCACATTGGTAACTGATAAAGCAATCTTAACGTCAATTAACTTAAAGCTAGTTGAAAAACTCGGTATAAAAGCAGAAATACACAAAAGACAACAAACTATTCACATTAATCATTTTATTAGTAGAAACATGATTAGAATATAAAATTCATTTCAATAGTAAGTTATAATTATAATGCAAAACGATAATTTTGGACATAAAAAAACATGCAATTGTGATGTCAACCATATGAACAGTAATATTAGGCGAAACCATTCATTTGAACAATACAATTCTCAACAATATGGTGACTGTTGTGGCAATACTGATGAAGGTGTAACGCATGGTAATTTTGGAAATTGTATCCCTAATGTAGATGCAGGTTGTTGTGGATCATATTGGGGTGGAGGTGGTGGAGGAGGAAGTGGAATGCATGGTAGAAGTGGAGGACAAGGAGGTGGTGGTGGTGGTGGAGGTGCAGGAGGTGGTGGAGGAGGAGGCGGTGGTGGACAATGTGGCCAACCAGGAGGTAATGTTCCACAAAATAATTTTCGGAACCATAATTGCTTGAAACAAACTACTGGGAATCCTGGAAAAGGATGTGATGGTCAAAATGGTAACAATTAAGCTATAACAGTATTTCGTTGGAAATTCGTCTGGGTACCTTTAGAAGTATATATATAAAATAGTGATTGAACTGAATGGAGTTTAATAAGCTCTATTTCGAAGAATTTGTTAAGTGAAATTAAAAATTATCTATTAACAAGTTGACCACTGATCGTAGTTTGTAATAAAAATTTATTATTCGGCAATGGTATCAGATTAAACGCAAATTTTTTATCTTCGATCTCTTATCACAGGTTAATGTACTTGAATACATTTAATAAATAATAATTTGACTTCAAAGTTATGAAAAATTTAGTGAAATTCACTTTAAGTTCACTAGAAAATAATATCATTTTAGACCCTGCTATAATGTCTTTTCTCAAAATGTGGCTAATCTACCAGTATATATTGAATAGTTTACATTTCATTCATAGAAATTTGAATAGAGGCATTAAGTTTAACATAATGCACATAAAAGAATACACTATTTTCATATTGATCACTCAAAGAACTTTTTAAATGTCAGATTAATCAGTTTTTTCAAAATGTATACATTTATCCTCTCTAATCCAGTTGAATCCAGTAATTATCGAGTTTTGAAGGAGTTCATAACCAAGAATAAGAATAATTCGAGTTCAGTAACTTCCTTTCTAAGTTTATTTGTATCGATCAACTTTTCTATTTTCAACTAAAATTTGGTTTTATAAGTTCAATGAATGAAATTAAGACTTTCTCTATTCTGAAGAGAAGCTTTCTTAAATTCCACATTATCAGTTCAATTTGAGAGAGCACTTCTACTTTTAAAGTAAAATAGCTATCTCATAGTGAATAACCCTTTCGATATCAATGAATTGTATTGAATGGAAATAAACTCTAATCTAGTCAAAATATTGCAACTTTAACACATTCAATATAAAAAGGAGTGAAAGAATGAGCTAAATATCAAAATTTCCTCTGGAAAATATTTCCTATAAATATATTGAAAGAATTATTTACTTTGAATCATGTATAACAATCTGTCACAAAATATTTGCGTAAACTTCATTCGCGTCATTGGAACCGGGGGCGGAGGAGAAAGAAGAGGAGGAGGTGGTGGTGGAGGATACTGAGTTTTCTATATTAATTAAGTCGCTTTGTATGCTTAGATATGCATGTATAAATTCCCTTATTGATTTAATTATTTTTTCATGTAATATTTTATTAGTGTGTATAATATTTTTATCATCATTAATCACCTGTATGAATGAATCGAAATTATATATTCAAAAAACAAGTTCCCACATTTGAAATAATTAACAGTTCATTTCTATAAAACTTGAATCAATTTAAGAAGTTTTAATAAGAATAAACGTGTTATAATGATTAATGATTTCATAATTTAAAAAAAATTAATAGTAAGAAGAATTTTCTGTACAAGTAGAATAACATAGTAAAACTCTTATATTTTTTTAATAATAAAACTTTATAAAATTTTACTTTGAAATTAAAATATTCATGTCATTTATACTTTTTTTTAAAACATTGTAAAATATTATTAGTACTATTATAATATTCAAGGATTTGTTGAGATCAATCAATTTATAGTTCAAAGCAAAGTTTTACAGAAGTCTGTTTTTAAAAATTAATTAATCACATTCTTACACATGCCTTCAAAAGAAAACTTAGTTTACTTCTCAATATCTGTTTGATACAAGAGTTGAACTTGTACTTTATTAATTCAAATCAATAAAATGTTTTTTTTAATTTCAGATAAGATACTGTTTTCGACTTTGAGACTACTTATGAATCTATGATAAATAGAAGATGTATTGAAGATACACAATGTCTTAAATATTTGACCTGTTATTTATCTGTAGCTTATTACCTAAAACATATTTTAAGATTAAGATTCATAGACAAGAGTTGTATGAATATATTAATTTTTTTATGTTTGCATTAAATTTTCAAATTTTTCGAGAAACACTGAATATAAATTTTTTTATTATAAGTTTTGGTTTTTAATTAATTTTTTTGGCACGAGATGGACACTATAAAATTTCAAAAAATTTCAATTTTTGAATTTCCGACACTCCAGGCACACCCAAGTAAATCCCCCTCAAGTTCTCACGACTCATATGAACACAACCATATTAATGGACACTCTTTATCTGTGTTACATATTAGAATAAAAGCAGCAGCATCTTAGATTTTGCGCAAACACACAAATTATTACTTTTTAAATTCAATAATTTTAAAACTATATATAAAGATTGATTTTTAATTTTTTTTAGACAAGATAAGCTTTTTATTTCAGTAGACTAGTTTTATTAAATTTGTTTAATTTGGTAAATTTATCAAATTGAATGATTAAAAATTAATTTGTGATAAAGACTTTTATGAAATTGAGTAACTATATGAATTTCAATTATAGAGTTTATGCTTGTTAAATTTAATTCAAATTCACTCGATAGTGATGATAAGAATGACTCAGTATAAAACATTTAATGTTGTTATACAAAATTGAGTATACACTACAAACGGAAAGTATCTGCGTTTTAAAAAATAAGGCAATTCTATACCTTTGAGTTTTAATATCTCATCAATTACTTTATAGATTACGACGTTATTAGTCTTTAAATGAGCTCTTATTATGTAGTTTTGAATGATGTATTCGAATAGATAAGTTGTACACACATTGAGATTATATTTTTCAAAATAGAATTTGATTCTTATTTTTAAATGTACAGAAAGTAACTTCGGTTTATGAAAAATCGAAGAATAAAAATCTTTATCGACCATAAAATTAGAACTAATAGCTAGTATTGTATCTAAAAATTGTAAAATTTGAAAAATATTTCAACAATAACAAAAATTAATCTGAAATCAAGACTTAATCATATCCAAGTGGTCATGTAGTTTATAATGGTACCCAATGCAGTATCTATAAAGTCCGACCATCTCGTATGAGGAGATAATGTATTTTAATGTGTCAAAATTTGAGTCAATTAACTGTTAAATACTCTGAAGAGTTAGGAAAAAAATTTAAAAAATTATATGTGACTTATATTTTGAGATATTTATTGTTTTTTGGAGTTGAATTTCAACCATTTTCTATGAGATTTTCCGAACCGCACTTAATTCACATAGAAAATGGTTGATATTCAACTTGAGAAAACAATAATTTTTCGAATCAAAAGTTTGATCAAAAGTACGACATTTGAATTATTTTATCAAAATTTACAAGAAATAATTGTCAAATAACACAGAATTAAAGTATTCTACATTAAATTTCATGAAAACAGCTTTTAATTTGAAGTATTTTTTCAATAACAATCAGAATAATTTGTGTTGATTCGATCCTTAGAATAGGAATCGTAATCGAATTTGAAATCACGATTTTCGGAATCGAAATAATAATTTTTTAGGAATTGGAATTGAAGTTATAATTTTTCAATAATAGAAATGTATAATTTTTTTAAAAGATAGATTCAATAGAGAGACTAATGAAATGAAAATTCAGTCGTTTTATTATATATATTAATTAAAAATTCTTCCAATTGTGATAAAAAAATTTCACATAATAGAATGCATGTATAGATATTTAATCAATTTAAATAATATTTTCTCAATTTTACAACAAAAATACTTTTTAACGAATTAAATACATCAATCAAATTATACTGCGTATGTTTATCGTGAAAATACAGATATGTAAAACTTAACTTTCTTAACAGCATTTCATTAATTTAAATGACGAACACTTACAACTTCATCTTTTTAATGTGAAATTGCACGTTGTTTAACACATGATTACTTCTACATTTCAATTGAATTTTGAGAACTTTATTGGTATACATTCTGTACAATATTCAATATATGTACACAAAACATGAAAATTAATTACTTAATAAAGCTTAAAAGGATAAGTAGAGGATCTATAAAGTAAAAGCATTCTTAGTTTACCTCTAGTGATAAAAACATTTATTATTAAGAAATATACATTTAATAAAGAAAGTTTCACATATTTCATAACTTTTATTAAGAAAAGCAAAAGCAATTGTATAATCAAGTAATGAATATGAAATTTGGGAACATATTTAGATATATTTTCTTCTGTTTTTGTATGACTGGATGTTTATTTCAAATTTATAAAATCTCTAAAATATATTTATCATATGAAACAACAACTGATGTTAAATATGAGAACGAAATGATGATATCATTGCCTGCAATTACTATTTGCGGCACTAAAGGATGTTTTATTAAAGATGAAATTTATACAAAATTATTTCCAAACACAACAAAGAAAGTATGTACTGAAAAACTTAATATAAAAATTATTGAATATTTGAATGGCTTGAGTATTAAAGAACAGTTCAATGCTTTGTATTCAGTAAAAGAAATTTCTGAATTCAATTGTTCTGTATTGAGAACAACTGCTTTGAATGACTCGAAAGAGTATGTGAAATGTAGTCAAATATCTGCCATCAGAATATCGATAAGCTATCGTCAATTCTGTTTCACATTATTCTCACAACTCAATGAAGAATCTGATGATCAATACCTTATTGATTATGACGTGAATACGAGAAACGCTTACAGTTTTCTAATGAACATCTCTATACCTGTTGAAAGTGACTATATTCTTAACTATTTTCATTCGAGAACTGAAATCATTTACGACCCTTTAAATCCTAATCATTTTCAAGTAAAAAAGAATAATCCTGAGTTCACTGATATATATCATCTATATTACCATAAAACTGAAGTTCAACTCATGCCAAAACCATACAAAACTTCATGTATTGATTATAAATCAAATGGTTATCATTCGAGAAGTGATTGTATTTTCAAATGCAAAGTTGATTACTATAAGAGCAAATTTTTCAAATGGCCTCGAGTTTTTCGAACACGTGAATCCGATAGTGATTTGTTGATAGATTGGAGCACAGATTTGAGTTGGGATCCGATTATCAGTAAAAACTGTAGTAAAATTTGTGTACAGAATAATAACTGCGTAAAAGAGTATTTTACTCTATCTGAAAGAGATGTCAAAATTTCTTCAATTGATAATAAATCACATGGTTTTCGAATTTTGGTTTTCCCTCCGATTACACCCAATCTTATTATCAGTCATTCACCTAAAATTCAAATCGAAGAATATATGTGTTTAACAGCAAGTATTGTTAGTCTTTGGTTTGGTTTCTCAGTAATTATGTTATCAGAGGTTTGCTTTTTAATAGTTGGAAAATTAATAAATTATAACCAAAAAAATGTATTCAAAATAACAATACCCCTGATTAAACTGAATCTGCAATTATGGATTTCCCAAAATATACCCATTAAAAAAGGCCGTTTGAAAACAGAAAGAAGAATAAACGTTTTTTGAAGTAACTATTGAAAGGAGAGGAAATTGATTCTAGAGATGCTCAAAAAGCTTATAATGTGTCATCTTGTCTAAAAAGGCTTTTATAATCATTTATTTCTACTTAAAGACAGATTCAGAAGACGTTTAATGAGTTGACGACGATTTGTCCAAATATTTTGCATGCATTTTTTTACCTACAATAATGTCATTACTTAAATCAATTACTTTTTTGAATATTATTCATGAATGTTATACATGAAAGCTTTGTAAATAAAAATTTCTCTATTTCTTCTCAACGTAAATACAATATAAATAAATACACCAATAATAACGAAATTGTATATTATGTATCATTTTATTACTCTGTAAAACTTTCTTTTATAACTTTTCAATTGATTTTTAGGAAAACTATTGATTCAGATTTTTTATGTATTCACTGAATATGTACTTTTCTATCAATGAAACTCAATTTCATAAATTATTAAACGTTCACTTTTGTTATGAGAATTTTTTTTACTTTACAATATTATAGTCTATAATATAGCTTTTATTGAGATGAATAATGAAAATTAATGACTGAATAGGATAAAAAATTTTGACAGAAAATATGTGAAAAAATAGCTGGAAATGAATTGTTTATTACTCTGTTCTGAGAAAATTTGTAATAATGAATCGCTGATTTTTAAGTCATTTAAATTTAAATTAAGACAAAATGACTCTTTTCTCTCGTAAGCTAATATTATATCCTTGGATGGGAGTTCAAACTCTATTCCGGGATTCTACCGGACGTTCCGGGAGAGGTGGTCACCCTGGTTTACAGTGAGGTTTAGATCTTTGGAACCAATATAGCTGAAGTAACAATAAATTTAAAGAAGTACTAAAGTAAATGATTGACACCCAGTTTCGGAAATTTACTCCACTCGAATTCTTCATGTGGAAAAAGATAATTAGTATGCTAATATGACTCGCTTAAAAGTTAATTTTGAAGAGCTTGAAAAATTATAGAACAAATGTAAAAATTATTATGATTTTGAAAGTACTCCGCATGACCACATTGAACATTCAGACTTAAGCTGAGATTTCCTCAGTCTGGCCATTTCGAAGCATGTCAGGATTGATAGAAGAAGAACAAAATAATTTGAATAAAGTATCAACACATATATGAATTTTGGAAATTTTGAATATTTTTATTGTTTGCGACATTATTGGTTCGCGACATTTTTGCTCTCAACATTATTGGCACAACATAATTGTTGCGACATTTTACTTAACATTTAGTGATTATTATTGAAATATTTAAAGGTTGAAAAGAAAAATGTTATATTAAAACTTATATTGTATTAGAAATGAAATTATGACAAATGTGGAAAAAGTGAATACATTTAGATTTTATTTACAAGTCTTGTGATTAAATGAGATAAACTTCATAAATAATATTGAAATATAATTTACTTTAAATTAAACAAAAATAATATAATTGTTTTTATTGCATTGAAAGAATTTAGAGATAATAACTAAAAATGATTTGTGAACCAAATGCCATACTAATCATATCTGTTACTCCATTTTTTATTTGGATTTAATGGTTTCCGACTTTCATCCCCACCCAATCTTAATTTTCTTGAGTTCAGCTCTAGAATGAATATACAGTTTATAATCAATCGAAAACCATTAATAGAAAGTTTGAATACTTCTCAATTCATTAAATACTAGGCAAAATATTACTGCATAAGATATCAAGAGACCGATTACTACACAAATTGTCCCAAATATAAACACATCTATAGGTATTCCAATAATTTGCATGATTTCCAACATCTATTGAATTAAAATCTAATTCTAAGAGATTACAAACTAATAACTGAATTTTGAAAACAAATAATTTGTCTTTTAGTTTATTTTAGTCACAGAAATATAGTTCAAAACTTTAAATTTTTAATAAAGTATCCATGAACTAGTTTAATATTCAGAATTACTGGTGAAACATAACTTCACTTTACGAATTGATACTAGACTTCAGAAACTATCTTCAGAAAGTGATGAACTTTAAATTAATTCTATTATATTCCATAGAAATAAACGCTTATTCAGCAATTTTTCGATTTAATAATAAAGTCAAAACACCATCAAAATATATAAAAGACTTCATGCGTGAGCACAAAATCCTTACCACCTGTACATGATCTTCCTTTGTTTTACAGGATTTCGCTCAGTATACATATGTACTTACAGGAATTCAATTTGACAGGAATTGTACAGGATTACACTGAGATTGGCTTATTCTATGGGAGGATATTAGCAACAGGCTCACTCATCGGCAAAACCTCCTTAATAGCATTTTCTCAATTGAAGTTAAGAATATTAATTTCAACTCATTGAAAGGTTAAATCCTGGAGTGTCATGTCCAATCCTGGACGCCTGGTCACCCTGTGAAGAAGGTATATATTAATTTCTCTTTAAAAAGCTGTTCTCAAAGCTATTAAAATGTTGAGGGAGTACTAAAAGAGCTTTTCGCATGTTATATAATACTTATAAAAACTAAAACTAATTCGTGTAATGTCTAAAAGTGAAATTTCAAAATTCAAAAGACTGCATACTCCATATCCTTCCAAATTAAAATAAGAAAATAACAAATTTCTTATATTTGTTCTACTTTAACAACTATTGAAAAGTTGATCTATGTTTATATCGAAATTTTCCAATAATAGCTATGAAAATAAATCCAATCGAGAAATTATTTAAAAATAAAGGAATACCGAAACAAAAATTGAGAATTGTGTTAATGAGTCTAAACCTGATTAAATATCAATAAGCTATGACAATCATTCCATTATAAAGACACACATTTTGAATGATATATTGAAAGTTAATAACTAAAAATTCTACTCAAAATTCAATTCTAATAGGTTTGATGCCAAAATGTATTATTCCAAAACGCTATGTCTAATTAGATAAATTATACCATTTAATACATCATGTATTATACATCAAATGTATCTTTGCAACCCCTATTGACATTGACATCTTATTACCCTTAGTTTGATTACTTTTAATTTCTTTAGAGTATCCAAATGTTTTATATGTTTTTGAGAATAATTCTTCCCTTTTTTGCATTCTTATAATATCTTTTAATAGCAAATTGGAAAATACTCAGGATTATATGTTGAAAAGTTCAACTTGAATTGGAAAATATGCTTTTGACTCTTTTTCACTCATAATGAGATTGACTGTTTAGCTTTATAGAGGTTTGTCTGTATGTAAGAATGTCATATTACTTTTTTGATAGAAGATTTGATTTGACGTTTACAAAATTAAGTAACTTTTTGGAGAATGAGAAAATAAACATCTGTCGAAATATATGTTACGAATATAAAAAGGGTTTTGATCAAACTATTATTAAAAATTTTGCTAAAAAGTAAAGAAAAATTGAATTTATAACTTAAAATGAATTATATACAAGTGATTTATCTTGTTCTAAATATTTCTCCATTCTTATGCTTACCCCTAACAGGACATGAACCAGTTCTCAATAAGAACCAAGTAATTACTGATAATCTTATAGTTATATTATAACTTATCATTTTAATTTTAATTTCAGCTGAAATTCATTGAAATGGCTGAAAAAGCAAGAAAATCTAGCGTCGATTTCTGTTATGCAACTCGCAGTGATTCAAAAGCACTTATTGAATTAGCTAGAAATGCATTAAATGATAATTTTGAAAAGTGTTCCAATACAACAGATTACAGACCTTGTTATAAACAAATTGTTGCAACATTGCATAGTAAAGTACAGGGTAATTGGTTTATTGCTGTTCATGACAATTATCATGATTGTGTCAAAAAAGACAAAGATTATACGGGACGTTCGTTCTTTAGTTTAGGCGATATTAGTTTTCATTTCGAAGAAGATGATGATGGAGTATGTGGTTGGATGGGTGAACAGGAGACTAGAAAAACACCGGATGAATAAAAAGATCACTTTTGAATGAGTGAATGTCAAACATATATTTGACTAAATATCTCATAACGCAAATCTGTATTTGCCTATTTTGATTTGAAATTAATAAATAAATTTTTATAGATTTATTATTTAAGAAAAAATTTAATTCTAAATATTAATCGATTTTGATATTTTAAGATATTAGTTTGATGGGAGTCTTAAGAGAGTGATTGTAGGATTGATTTCAATATCGATATAAGAACGATCATCAGCTATGTTGCTTTTGATAGTGACTTATTATTATATCATTTGAATGAAATATGTAATTATTTATTATCTTTATTTTCCTTCGTTAACCTTCAACATTTAGAACATAAGATATTTATTGTAGTCCTGGAAATAATCTCTTTATTTGAATCCGTCTCATATTAACATTATTAACGTTTTAGAAATGCAGGTGACTTTAAAAGAATGAACTATCTATTCTAAGAAATATTTTGTTTGGCATTAACATTGAGAATAGTTTTCTACCTATATAATGTAAAGCACGAGGAGCTTAAAATGTTAATTACATTCTTGCTTAATCTCATTTTACGGGTCGCGTTCAACTGATCGACAATCATTTGATCGACAGGTCATTTGATCGACAATCACTTGATCGACAGTTCATTT